>APFE031525668.1:133405-232452 GCA_000404065.3 Pinus taeda | reverse complement strand
TGATTTTCTGTTCTTTCTTCCTGAAGTTCTTTTCCCACTGATTCATTAAATAGAATAGCTGATCCAAGACCTGTGTCACAAGAATAAATGGGAAAGTTATGTGGTTTGTCTTTGCTACTCACCATGTATGCCATTCTAGTTTCACGGTATAACCTTCTTTGTTACCCAAAAACTGGTATAGTGGCATAAGTCAAATCCATTTGCATGGTACCTTTGATCTTTGCTACCCATGACCTTGAAAGCAACATCCCAAATTTAGGTGGGACATCTGCAACAACCACATCCATGACAGTTGTTTTTGCAGGGATTTGTGTGAGAGATACAACCACATCTTTAATCAGTCCAATACAGTGAACCCTTTTTGAGTCAAAAGAAAATAAATCCTTACAAGGTCTGGTTACTTCTAGTCCCAATCTTTCCATAATGACTTTAGGCATAAGATTATGAGATGCTCCTGAATCTAGCATGGCATTATGGAGAGTCATCTCATGTATATTGATGCTAATATAGAAAGGAGGAAATTCATCATTTTGCTCATCTTCAAGTCTTGGACCTAGACAAATCACAGGATTATCTTCTTGCACATTCAAAATATCAGCTCCTCCTGGTGGAGAATTTAGCATTTCCACAATTTTACTTCTATACTTGTCTACCTTCAAGATTTCATTAAATGGGACTGAAATTTTGATTTTAGCAATCTCATTTTGTATATTAAATACAGAAGTAGACTTTTCAACCTCCTTAGAAAGATCACGGGCTTGACTGTCCTTTTTCTCAAGAAGAGAATCACCTATTCCAGTAGCCTGCTTAGGCTCCTCCTTTTTATTCGCAACTGCCTTAGAAACACCTTTCTTGGGCTGAGCTTTGTTTGCTGTGATTGGTACATCCCTGTTTCTAAGGTTGTATTGCTTTTGAATTTCAAATATGGCATGCTGATAACCCTTTAAAAAATCTGAAGGTTCCTCCTCGGCCTTTGACTGGTTAGACTCATCATGTTCCTCTTTTGTTAAGAAAACTTCTGAATCTTCTTCACCAAGACAGTGAATGGATTCCTTAGGTTCTTCAGGTCCTTCTTCTTCATATACCATGTTTTGTTGAAAGGGAGGCCTTACTGGTGGATCTGCTTGCTGATTTTTATTGTCTCTTGGCCTCTGCTGATTTTGAGGCCTTCTAAACTGAGGGTTTCTGAACCTAGGCTCCTGCTGTGCTTGAGGAGCAGCAGCATTTCCAAGTGTTAATTGGTCCATCAGCTTTTCCATAGTTTTTATGATAGTCTCAAATTTGTCCTCTTGAGCAGAGGTAGAAGGCTTATCCTCTTCTTTAACTCTAGCCTTTGGCATCTTAGATTTCTTGACAGCAAGCATGTTTGCTTCTACCTTTACTGCATCATTTTGCATCTCTGCCAAATTAGCAGACTCTCTTTCTCTGAGTAAAAGAGAGAAATCTGAATCAAAAGACTCAGCATACCTTAATTGAGCCAAAGCCCCAGGGGGTTTCAAATGGGCTGGGATAGAATTATATATCTTATTAAATCTTTTAGAGAAGTTCTGGATAGTCTCTTCTGGGGCTCTTCTTAAATTGTTATACTCAGTGAGAGCCTGAATAGGATTAGTTCTATTTCCCCATTTTCTTAAGAAACTGTCTTCAAACTCAGCCCAGTTATGAATGCTACCTGCTCCTAAGGCTTTGAACCATTTTTGAACTTCACCAATAAAGGTTTGAGCAAATAACCTTAACTTCACATCCTCATCATCTACTTCCTCTCTATCAACAAAGTCATTGAATCTATCTACATGTTCCTCAGCTGTAATGTCTTCATCTCCTCCCCAGGTTGGAATTCTAGCAGCATATTTGCTAGGGAGATCATGTAAAATTTGGGGAAGGGCTAGAGGAGCATATCTCGCAGGTATAGCCATATGGAATGGAGGAACTGTCACAATTGGTACTGTATGACCAGAAAGAGCAGAACTAGATTGTGATGTTGTTTGTGGGCTATTTGGGCTGACAGAGTGAGAAGACAAAGTGTGAGTACGAAAGGGACTATTGGGACTTTGTAATCCACTGACAAAAGAACTCCAGTCAGGGAGAGGCAGACCTGTTTTTGATTTAAACAATACCTCAAAAGGGTCAAGTTCCTTGAGCTTTTCTAAGTCTTCCTCTTCTAATAACAATTCAGAAGTTACAATTTCCCAAAACTCCTCTTTATCTGTTTGTGATACTAAAGATGAGGTATCAATACCTCTCTTTTGTAGACTCAAAATAATCCCAATCAATTCTTCTTCCTCTTCAGACCTCAATAACACTTCTTGGATTTTATCATCTACTATTTTATTTTCAGGACTTCTTGAAAATTCAGGGAACAAAGATTTAGAATATTAGAAGTACCTGGTATATCAGAGAACCTTTGTCTACCCCTTGAGATGATATTTGGATTCTCCACAGGACTAGGTGGATTTGGGTCTGGATTACTCCTTGTGTATCTTCCTCTCGAAGCCACCTTTTAAACTTTGAAAATCAATGGAGTCACCAAGGTAGAATGCAGCCTCGAAAATTACTTTGAATTCCTGCTACCTTCAGAAAATCAACCTCATATTTTCGGGAATGAGTAATCATCAGACTCCCGGCAGACGCACCAAAATGTTGTCACAAATCCATGTACTAAGGGCTGCTACTTAGTGAGATCTCATGCAACTGTTTCAAACCAGACTTTAGACTAAGGATTAGCCTCCCTAGTCAGAGAGGGCTCTCTCACAGGTTTTGATATGCATTTAAGAGCAAAAAGATGGCTAACTCTTTTATAACAGTGAATGAATTTTAAACTGGTTGGAACAACAAAATCAAGGCTTCTTCCATTGGGCTCATGGAGTTGTACATTTCTACAGTAAACAAGCAATTACTGAATCATAGAAACCAAGGCATATAATGTCTCACTGTTCAAAACATCAACTGAGAAGGACTGCAACTCAACAAGACATACATAGGAAGTCTGAGCATCAATGATGAATTCAGAGTGATTGCATGACTTGTGAATTGTAAAATAAGATACATAGAACCAAAACCACACACATTCTGAAACATTTGGGACACACGATGAATCTTGGGAAGAAACAACAATATGCTTTCTATTACTGTCAAAAGAAACTTTACATACACCAATATGAGAACTCCGTCTTTTTCATAAAAATCTCCAACCCTTGATACATCAAAGTTTCTCCTATTTATAGAGAATAAAAGTAAGCTATCTTGAGTCTCCTCCTCCAGCATGAGGGGAGCTCGAAAACCTCTAGTTAACTACCTTATCCATATTGAAACTAATTTACTAAATACAGAGGTATTGCTTTTAATATAAAAGAGTCCTAGTTCTAATCAAATTCTGCTACCATCTCCTCGTTTGCATGATTCCTTCCTGATCTCTGACAGCTGTGCCTTTCCTGTAGGAGCTGGAATATATTTGAGGAGCATTCGATGTATTGGCTGCCTTGGATTCTGAGTGTGTTGCTGACTCAGCCTTTAATGGAGAAGTATCCTCTGTTTTCCCGGTCCCTGTTTTAGTCCATGTTCATTTTCCAACCAAAATGCTTGAAGCTGTATAATGACCTTAATGACCATACCATAACACCATCTGCCTGAATAATCTAGATGCTTTACGAATATGCCAGGTGTTGAACTCAAAACCCTGGTAATCCTACAAGAAACCCTAATTCTGCGGTCATAAAGGTACTTTATGAAAACTTGGTAAAGACAAAAGATTTTACCTTTATGCAATAAGCTTTACATTTGTCAACCTTTGAAGGCTTAAGCAACCATGGTAATTTCCTTTCCATCCTCGAAGCCTTTCTCCACAAAATTTGGCGACTTTAGCATTGTTTTCGAATTTTCTCTTAAAAACAGTCACCTACAGCAATTTCGTAGCGCGCTACGAAACTGCTGTTCTTTGCAAAATCACAGTCTTTAACGAATTTCTTCAATTATTTTAGACTGTCACAGCTTCATCTTCAGTTCCAAAATTGCTTACTTTCCTTTCTTTAATACATGCCTCAAAACATTAATTAACTTAAGAAAAATGAAAAAACTTGATGCAACATTGAAATTTAATTCATTTGGCAGCTAACTTGCCTAGCTGAGCCTTCAGCTTTGCAAGTTCACTTTCCATAGCTGCAGTCTTAGACACTGTCTTTTCTATATTGGCCATCTCCTGGTCAGCTGCTTCCCATTTCTCCTTGGTGGGTGAGGTTTTATTTTTCTTGCTCAAAGGAGCCTTTTCCTCTACCTCTTTCTTTCTGCTCTCCTTTGTTTCTTTAGCCTGAGCTACCTGCTTTCCTTTTTGTTTGGTCTGCTTTCTGGTATAAATTATTCTTTTGGTTTCCTGTACTTTCTCTGCCTTCACTGCTTTTTCTATCTTAGGCAATGGTTTAGTTTGCTTTGTTATTACCTTGGTAGTCTCCTCACCCTTTGGGATTTGTTCTGCTGCTTGTGCTTGACCTCTAGTGATTGGCCTTCGAGGCTTAACCATGAATTCCTTCCCAGTCTCCTCGAATCTTAGCCTTTTTGAGGCTTTGGATTTCTTAGAGCTGTCAGGAGATGACTGTGTTAGGTCTATTGGCACGGGCTCCACCTGTACAGATGTGGCTTGTTCAAAGTCAATTGCTTCTAACAAATCATTAAGACTAGCCTTTGACATGGGGCTGTCTTCTACTGCAATTAACTTTCCCTTTTCTTTGCTCAACTGGCTCCTTGTTCTGATCCTGGTTCCCTGTGCTACTTCACTTGGCTTGGATGCAACTTTCTGGTATTTCATCTTCTCCTCGGATGGTTTTGGTGTCTCTTTAATGACTACGGGTTTCCCTAATTGCTTTGATTTATTCTTTGGTTTCTTTCAGCCTTTAGTTTGCTTCTTAGGTTCAGCCAATGTAGGCTCTTCAACCATTGTTGCCAGTGTGGGTTCCTCAACCATTGTAGACTCTTGAGTCTTTCCTTCTTTTTCTCTGTCTGGTAATGGGGTTAGGCCGGTTTTACTTTGGAAACCCGACATGAAAATAAATGAGTCCCAATCCCTCCCGATCTTATTCAGGCTATCTAACACCAGTAGCTTGATTAAACCATCATGGAAAAGAGATGTCTCATAATTATCCTTTTTATACTGAACTTTGTCACACATTTTGCCTAGACTCCTAAACAAATAGAAAGGAATATCTATGGACGTCTTTCCTGTGAAGTGTAACAGAAGTTTGAAATGGTAGGAGTATACTTTAGTGTACCTTCCCTCACATGTGAGGTACTTCTGAATAGCTGTGAGGAGCAGAGCATAATGCTCTCTAATATAATGCCTGGGTATTGCCTTAGAAAGGTCCTCATTGGCATATTGTTCTTTCAGAAATTCTTTACATGGAGATGTATCAAACTTGTAATTTTTAAACCACTCCTGACCACTCCTTGGGATCTCGATGACAGCAGAGATAACTTGTGGAGATACAGGGAATTCCAATAATGCAACTTTAGAATTCAAGCCGCTAAAGTTTAGAGCAAAAGCTTTGGTTACCTCTGTGTGTCCGCCTTTCAGTTTTTCACAGAACCTCCAGCAACCCGCCTGTTTGAAAGCTCGAGCAACACCCTCATCTTTCAGTGTGAGACCGAGTCCCTCTAGTTCAGTCCTTAGACATCTCCCGGATCTATGCTCTCGTTTTTCCATCTCACTCAGAAAATTCCTTACACAGAGAACTCAATCAGCAATTACAATTCACTCAATAGCTTCGGTTTTCAGAATGCAGGCTCGCTTGCAGTAGTCTCTCTTTTGAATGAGAATTCGGGCGGCTTCCTTTTGTTTTTTGAAACACTCACCATAGAATAGGCACGTTAATGCAGTCATGAATAAACATAATTGCACAACCATACCTCATGAGATTGATTGAAGTAATTGACATGTGTGTGATCCTATCTCTAATGGCGGGATGAATCCTATCATGATCCGGAGAGGACGTCGACTGACACATATAAACGGTTTTTGATGACTCACCTCCCAAGATTTGACATTTCAAGGCAATATGCTGCAGAAAATACCCGAATCCCCGATTTCGTAGCGTAGGCAATCATGAAATGACATGCCGTGCTACGCAATGGCTGCTCAGGAATGGTGGAAAATGATTGCGCAGCTAAACTGGCCAATCATATTATGCTACGAAACTGTGCAAAGTCAGAATGATGTAATCAAGACTAGATATGCTATGAGAGATGGAAACTAACGGTTTTTTACAAGGACCTACATCAATACCTTTGGAGAAACTGATTTTAAAGTAACACACCAAAAAAAACCTATTGACTTGAAACAAAAATTTTATATGGATCTTTGTACATAGGTGAACTTGTAGTCTTAAGTGATAACAATACCTATGGTCTATCATACTATCCATTACTTTGGTTTTGGGTCAATGCTACCAATTCATTCAGTGTCACTGACATGTTCAAGAGAAGTCAATAAAACTTCATCCTTCGCAATACTCATAAAACATCATGTTCATAATTGCCATTCCTAAACCTTGTGTTGTCAGTCAGATTCCATATCCAAAAATCATGACACTTGTTTCATGTTGTTGATGTGGGATACATCAAGGCCCTCCTCCAATGAGTCGCTTCTTTTCAACATCAGCACATTATCCAAGAAGTTGACTTGAAAACACCCTTTCAATACCTCGGGGCTTGCATACATCAATGGAAAGTTTCTCACTTCTAACCATAGGTTGACATCACTAGCCTTTGACTGAAAGACTTTGTATGGTGTTAGACATCAAAACATCCATTTACACTACGTAGAACGTACTACAGTACCTTGAGGATCATTATCGTTATTGGTGATTTCTCCCGTGTTTATTAATAGCTTACAGTATTGGCTAGTAATAAGATGGTGCCTTCCCATGTTTGACTTCATATTGCATATTCACATGGTTGGACTCGTACTTGAGCGAATGATTAGAGAAGATAGAAGACCACAGATCTAGTTCCATCCATCTGGGCTGTGATTTTTGACATCATGCTTTAGGGGGAAAATGTTACAAGTCTATTTGGGCACATCACTCCCAGCATTCAGATTATTATTTTTAGGGCTCATAAAACCCTAATTCTATTGCTACATGTCCTATACAAGTCATCACATTGAATTCCATCATTCCTAAGATTTTCCTGGCCTAAAGACATCCTAAAATGACTATTTGAGTGACTAGTGCAGTCTGGGTCAGGGGTAAGTGCACTGTCGAGCACTTAGGTCCATTCAAGCTTGCTTTGTAGAGCACTGAGGCCCACTTTGACCTGTCCTTGGTGAGATTGAGTGAAATATCCATAGGGTTTTAGGAATGTTCCTACATTATAGACCATTCTATAATACTCCCACATCTTATCCTCTCCTATGAGCTCGAAATTGGATAGGGAATCGATCAAATAACCTCCTATCCTCTCATCCCTTCCTCCATGAAAACTAACTAAAAATTGGAAAACCATTCAATGCCCACTTTGTGACAAAACCAGCTCCATTTCCCTATAAATTGAGCACTCATCATAGTGATTAGGGGGTAGAATTTGAAGAATTTGTGAAGAGATATTGTTGGTTTGATATTTGAGATCATAAGCAAGTATTATTATGCTGCCAGAGTGTTGTGATTTTGATGTGATGAAGGATGGAACTCAAATTGGATGAGTGACATGGGATAAGACTTATTTGGTTCTAAATCTTCCTTCTGTTCTAGCATCCATTGTCATTTTAATTTTATTTTCAGTTTGATCACAAAAATAAAATAAAAAATAAAATATTATGTTATAATGAAAATAAAAGAAAATGTTGAAATCCAAAAGAAATGAGTTGTTTTAGATTATTGATGGATTTTGAACACGAGAAACTTGGGAGAAGATATGAGCCATCCGATTGACAGGCAATAGATCTAATGGTAGTCACGCAGTTAACAAGGGAGAGGTTTACTCCAAAATCAAACATGAGAAGTTATAAAATCGAGTTAACACCTTAGGTGATCAGGGCCATTCGCTTGAAGGATACAGATCCGATGGTAATCGCGTGGTTAACAAGGGTGATGTTTAATTTAGAAAACAAACACGATGGTTTATAAAATGTGATTTAATCCATTGAATTCTAGATCAATCACAGCTGCTCATCAAGAATGGATGAGATCCGACGGATGTCGCATTAAGAAGTGCATAGGTTTTGTTATAAATTTCAGACCCAAGAAGTCTTCTAACTATATTTTTGCTTCATATTGGGTCTGTGGGGAACACAAAGGTTTGTGGAAAAGGTGAACATGATAAGATTATGAATCAGAGTCTAAATTATTTTCAGTTCCATGGTAAATTAATGTTTTCCATATTCTGTGTAAATCAACCAATTCCATTGTTTTAGTAGAATAACTAAATAAGAGGCGGATGGCCGAAACTTCAAAGGAAATGTGATTGCTGGGGTTTCTTCATGTTTCTGCCAATCAGAACACTTTCGATAGATACGTGGGCCCATAACCACAAGTCTATGCATGGATTTTTGTAAAGATGCAGTTTGCTTCATTAAAACAATATAGTTATTATCAAAACATCTACAGAGAAACTTCATCAGCAGTCAAGCCACAAATTCGAGCAGCAAGCAACCATCACTTTCTAATTTCCATTACTTCTTGTTATTTTATTTTCTTGAGAAGATTGAGGTGTCTTTTACCCTCCAGTGTAATATTCTGTAATGGATTTTACCTTAAACAATTAGGAGATAGTTAAGTAGTTTGAGAGTTTTGGTGATTACCAACTGTCCCATAACACATAAAAAAAGGGAAAATTGTAGAAAGAGGTTTTGAATTTTGAAGAACATGGAGACTAGGCCACTGTATTTTTGATAAATCGTTGATTAATGAATGAATACCAAGTTTTCACACATTATTGGGTATGATTTTGTAACTTCTCTATTATGTGTCATCATATATATTCTTTTCCTTAATTATAGTAATGAATCTGCAGGTCTTTGTTTACTTATGTGAATGAAGTTAAAATTCCTTAAAGAGTGCTCCTATACTTAAAACCCATACTTCTACATTTCTTCTAAGTTACATATGATAGTTTCTCTGAAAACAACATATTATCTCTAACTTCTTCAAAGTGTTACAAATAATAGTTTTTATGAAAAACAACATACTGTCTCTAACCTTTCAAAGAATTATTCATTCAGCATTTATATCTAGCATCATATTACATTCTAAGACTTTCATGTCACCTAAGTATTAAGGGTTAAGAACCAGGTCTTTCAGGTCCTTCATTTCAGGATAAATCATACAAATAAGTGACATAAATAATAAACATTAATGTCTTAAGCACAATTTATATGGAAACT
Organism: Pinus taeda; assembly: GCA_000404065.3. Lineage (NCBI taxonomy): Eukaryota > Viridiplantae > Streptophyta > Pinopsida > Pinales > Pinaceae > Pinus > Pinus taeda. The sequence goes on along the minus strand of APFE031525668.1, from coordinate 223,088 downwards.
AGTTTCTTAAGGGACAACATTAATTGGTGTCGTGGCTGGGGAACAAAGTTAAGAACACTTTTCCCTTGGTTTTTAATATTTTACTTTGGTTTTTAATTAAGAAGGAAATATTTGGTTGTATTGAACAAACGGAAATAACTCTTCCTTCAAAGAGGCCTCATATGAGGTCAGATACCTCACTGAAAATGGGTCAAACCATTTCAAACACTAAGAGACAAGTTTCCAAGAGGGTTGGAAGGCCTAAAACTCCATTTACAGCAAGTCCTACATTGTCTACACTTGGCAACAATTCAAAACATATTTCATCCAAACATTCATCTTTTATTGACCAAGATTCACCTTTTACATCCACTTCATTTCAAGAACCCAATTGTCAGGAACAATCTTTAGATTCTATTTCTTCCTCAGTATCTAATATAGTTATTCAACCTAAACCAATAACTACATTTCCACCTTGTCATACTCCATTTACTCCTCAGTTAGGTTCTACGCCTGTTAGTGCTCAAGAGAAAACATGGCAACACTTGCATTCTTGTTGAATATGTATCCACCTATTCAATTTCCATAACAGTTGAATCAAATGCCTCAATAATACTTGAAGATTCTTCCTTGTTTCTCAGGGGAGGATCAAAAGATAGCAGAGAAGCAAATAACATTATTTTGTAATTTTTTATAAAATCTCAACGCTAAACACTTGGATGTTCTTTTAATACTTTTTGTATAATATTTGGATGGAGAAGAAAGAAAATGGTTTAAAGGGCTTCGTAATAACTCTATTCCTACATGGGAAGAGATGGAGCACCTATTCACCTAGAGATGGGGAGAGAAAAAAAACCATGGGTATTCACTCACAGAGTTTAATGTTATTAAGAAGAAATATGATGAAAGTGTTGTTGAGTTCATCAGAAGGTTCAATAAATTTCACAGTAGTCTTCTAATGGAGATTAAGCCCCCTGTTGTTGGTGCAAAAATAACTTTTGTACGGGCTTTTGAATCAGATTTTGGATTCACATTGAGGGAGAGAAGATCCGTAACCCTTGATAAGATACAAATTGATGCCTTAGAAATATAGGAAAATCTAGTGGATGCAGGTAAAGTACCAAAGACATAGCCTCTCTAAGATAAGGGAAAGGCTAAAGTGGAATCCCCTCAAGATCAAACATTAGAGGATAAGAATAATATAATTCAAAATTTGTCTAATAAATTTATTAGATTGGAATTTGAGATAAGAATTATCAAGGAAAAGTACAACAAAACAATTTTAATCCTCAATATAGAAGACAACCTCCGCAAATTTTGGAGTGGGAGAGAAAAGGCAAAGATCAGGTTCAAGCACCACTTTACTTAGAGGAAGATCCTGATGGAGTACCAGAGCATTCCAAGGATCATGATGATCGTATTTTTCACATTGTATGTAGCAGATGAAGATGAACTAGGTGTTGAGGGAGAAAAATATAATAAAATAGGTGTTATTTATGATGAGAACGAAATTAATGAATATTGGAAGCAATTTACTAATTTCATTCAAGAAAAATTATATAAGAAGTATGACTTGAGATCAAGAAAACAATCTAGAAGTCAAGAAAATGATGGTGAGTAGCAAGTTCTAGCTCCCCTACAAAAGGCGAATCCACAAGAACCACAGCGTGCAAAATAATTAGATAAAGGAAAGCAATAGCAGAACACAAAGAGCAGGACTTAAATACATTAAGGCGAGTCATCTCAAGATAAAAGTGACCAAATTTCATTAGAAAGAATTGTTTCCATTCCACGGGAGATTTCCGTGATGAAGAAAATTGAACATGAAAATGAAAGGAATACTAAATAGGTTCATGTATTTAGTCTTACTAAGGAGTTAGAAAAGTTAGAATTCAAGTGCCCCTCACAGAGTTGGTCAAAACACCAATTTATCAAAGAGAGATTGTTGAGTTTATCAATCTATCTCAGAATGTGAATATAAATGACACTATGATTTTTTCAATCTATATAATGGATCTCATTCAATTCCCAACTCGCTGAATATAATTTTGAATTATGTTGGCATTATAAATTTTAGTCATGTAACCCCCTCTCTACGTATCTCATTTTCTTCTTGGCAATAAAACGTTTTTACTGTTTGTAGATTCCATAAATAAAGGACTCGTTTCAGGTTTACCATTGCATATATCAGACATCTAGTTTGGGTGAACCATTATGGTTCCTCGGTAACAAACCCACCCAATGTTTTATCCATATCATTTCCTTTTTATCCTTTTTCCAATAAATTGAAATAATTTAATAATCATTTTAATGGAAGGGATAATCTATACCCCTCCACACATGTCCTAGTTCTTTTTCCATTAAGAGAATCAAAGTTCATGAATAACCATTTCGAATCCTTACTCCATGATCTATCACTTTTACATAGGAATACTGGCACTATGCGAATAAAATCGGAACTTAATAACTATTTTTATTTTTTGATATTTTCACACTACAATTCATAGCATTTAAAAATAATTAACCCTATTCCCATCCTACTTTCACTTCACCCTATTGGAATACTGTATCTATATATATATATAAATATATATATATATATATATATTATATAATATATATATATATATATATATATAATTATATATATATATATATAATATATAGTGTTGAGAATAGTAATGCAGTAGGGTTGAAGTGATATATATAGATACACAATGGAAATTCCTACCTTCAAACACATCTAAATTACTAAAATTAAAAGAACCACTACACATAAAAATATATATATACCTTCAAAGATAACAATTAATTCTCTTGAAATCAAGTACTTGGAATTATCACACTTGTTTTCCACCCAACCAAGAACTGATTCCTCTAGTTCACCCCCCAGCTAAGAATCTCTTTCGTATCTAGGGCATGAACAACCCCCTTTTCGATCCTTTAACACATATTTAATGCCTTTCTTTCATGATAAGGTTCCTTTAGCAATGTCCTGCTTTATGGACTTTCTTATCCATTGCCTAGGCATTTCCATCAAAGCCCACCTCTTTCTCACATGGTGCTTTTATACTTTTCCATGATTAGCATCTCTATCTAGCCAAGAAACTCTCTGTATATTTCTCTCCCATCCATTAAACTTATCTAGAATCTTAATTATAGAATTCTTCTCATGAATTCTTACCCAATATCATTTTCCAATGAGATTTTATTCTTTGTTTTGGCAATAATCTCGTCTCTAGTAGTCCCATTCCCGAGTACACACACTTCGTTTATTTATTACCTAACAATTATTTAATTGCATTATTGTTCTTATATTTTTCATGGATTTTCCACTAACCTAACCAAACAAGATTTCATTGATGGAGCGCTATTACATTTTGACAATGGTTAACTATGGTAACCATGTTGACCATAGGATAGCATCATTTAACCATGTTTATATTGGTTGACCATGTTTTCTATGGTTTTTTATCGTTGTTAATGGATGAAAACGTTGACCATGTTCAATGACATTAGAAAATGTTGTTAACCATGATTTAATAGCTAATGTATGTAAGGCCATGGTGAGCATGGTTGGCTATATTTTACCATTTTGAGCTTATTGACATACATAACCCTAGTAAACCTAATAAATCTAGTTCAACCAAGTAAACTTGAGTCAACTTAGTAAACCTAGGTCAAGGCAGTAAATATAGTAAACTTAGGAAAATCGCGAAAATCATGGTTAAGCTATAAAATTTAGTCAATCTACTAAATTTAGGTGAACCTAATAAACAAATATCAACCTAGTAAACATATGTAACCATAGGTTAATCTAGTAAGCCTAGGTTAACTTAGTATATGTGGGTCAACTAAGTAAACCTTGTAAACATAGGTCAACATAGTAAACATTGTAAGCTAAGGTTAGCCTACTTGACCATGGTTGGATATCAATTATTAATGTGTTTGTGACATTACACCATTATTTGTTCTTCATGTTGTTGTGAATTCATTTCTTTTTTTTGAAATTGTAACCTTTTTTTCTTATTCGTCATATTGTGACATCATTTTTTTCTATAATTATCACATTGTTTGTTTTTTGTCACTTTATAATTTTTTTTGTTACTCATCACGTTAAGAAATTTTTTGTTGTTTCTTACATTAAGAATAATATTGATGTTAATTCCAATGGTGACTATGGTTTTCCATGGTAACCATTTTGATTATTGTTAACTTTGATGGTCATGTTGAGTATGGTTAACCATGTTAACCATAACCAATAAACCTTGTAAACATAGGTCAACCTAGTAGATAATGATTTACTAATGTGGTTCCCACCTTATAACGATTTTTGTTAATGATCACATTGCAATTTCATTTATTTTTTGTCAAATCAAAATATTGTTTCTTGTTCATCACATTGTAGCATCATTTCTTTTCCCAATTGTGACATTGTTTATTGTTCAACACATTATTACTTTATTGTTTGTCACATTGGGGAATTCTTATTGTTCTTATTGTGATGTTCTTTTTTATTTTTCATCTTGGGAACAATACTAAACTTAATGTCCATGGTGATTTCTAGGAATTTACAAGCTAAGTTCCTCAAATTGAACACCAAAGGACACCTCTCGCAAATAGATCACAGATCAATACACTAGTATTCTTGACATGGTTAAAACCCTCAAAGAGGCAAAGAGTCCACAGGTTAAGGCAACACGACCACTTCAGGAAATTTATTAATGTAAAAGAAAGAATATTTACATGACCTTCTCTCGTGAAAGGTCACCTTATAAATGACCACCAATCCTCTTTAAATAGAGATCATGGACCAATCGAGTGTTAAGCAACGTATCAAGTGTTGGTAATACTGATGAGAGAATGAACGATCAGATCACTTCATGTCTAGAACATATCATGACCGTCATATTGTAAGTTACAAAAGTACATATTAAATAAACACACTTTACCTAACTCTACACTAGACAAAGTTATACTTAACTATTTCCTATGTGTCGGAATATCCTAACATCCTTCCTTACAAACAACTTGGGATAGGATTGAAGGATGTACAATTATGACACAATAGAAAAAGGAAGGCTGCATTAGAGCCTATTCCCCCTTAGTGATAACTTCCTAAACTACAACCATAAATCAAAGTTTAGTAAACTTCACCTCTGTGAGAGCCTTTGTAAAGTTGTTCACAACTTGATCATTGGTTGAACAATACTGCACTTCAAGAACATGGTCTTGAATGAGATTTATGATGAAGTGCATGTGTAGTTCAATGTGTTTTCTGTGCTGATTTTGGACCGGATATTTTCATAGTTGAGTGGCACTTTGATTATCACACCAAAGTGTAGTCAGGTGTTGTTGCTGAAAGCCAAACTTTGACAAGATCTGACGAAGCCATAGGGCTTCCTTACTAGCTTCTACGACATCATGATACTCTTCTTCTGCTAAAGAAAGAGAAATGGCACTATGTTTCTTACAAGCCCATGTAATACGTCTAGAACCAAGAGTGAATACATAACCTGCAGTAGACTTCCAATCATCAAGGTCATCAGCTCAATCAGAATCAATGAAACCAACCAATAGAGGAGATGCTTCTGCACTATAATGAATCCCAAACTAAATTATACCTCGAACATAATGAATTATTATTTTAACTTATTTCCAATGAATTTCATGTGGGTTTTGCATGAACTAAGAAATAATGCCAACAACAAAGGAAAGTTCAGGACCGATATGGGTTGGATACAAAATTTTTCCTAGAAGTTGATGGTATAAGGTAGAATCAACTTCAGGGGAAGTACAGGTGACTGAAAGTTGGAATCTAGACTAAAAGGGAGAAGGGGATGGCTTACAATCTCCCGTGTGAAAGTGGCATAGAAGATCACAGGCATACTTGCAGTGGGAAAGGGAAATACTTTCCTTGGATTGCAAGACTTGAAGACCAAGAAAATAATGCAAATGTCCTAAGTCTGTCATTTCAAACTACTTTTTAAGGCTAGAATTCACATGGTTTATAAGGTTAGGATCACTACCAGTAAGGATAAGATCGTAAAAATAAAGAACAATAATGATAAGAGACTTACCCACTTTCTTATTGTAGACAGTATTGTCAATGTGACACCTAGAAAAGGGACTATCTAAAATAAAGCTATCTTTTTTGGCATACCAAGCCCAAAGGACTTGCTTGAGACCGTAAAGAGACTTCTTAAGCCAACATGCAAGGCTGGAGTTTATTTGTATAAAGCTAGGAGGTTGTTCCATATAGATTTCTTCATGCAAGTCCCCATGTAAGAAGGAAGCTTTAACATCCATCTGATGAACTTCCCATTTGAAAGAGGCAGCAAGGGAAAGAACAAGGAAGATAGAGTTCATTTTTGCAACATGGAAGAAGGTTTTAGTACAGTTAATGCCTTCAACTTTTGAAAAACACTTAGCAACAAGACAAGCTTTATGTTTATCAACTTTTACATCTGGTCGAAACTTTGTTCTATAAACACATTTGCATCTAACAAGTTTTCATCCCTTTGGAATAGGAATAACATTCGATGTATCGTTTTCTAGTAATGAATGATATATTCATTCATAGCTGCATCTCAATGTGGATGGCTTGAAGCTTCTGGAAATGTGTGAGGATCATAATTCGTTAAGCTTGAGCCAGCAAAGAATATTCTCTATCAAACTGAAAATGTATATGTCAGTGATCTATACGATCACCTGCAAGAGCACTTGCTACATCCAGAGTAGCACAGAACCATTTTGGAAGCTAAGGAGCTGAAGCGGGATCCTGAGAAGGTGGGGGAGGATTGTCATCCTCACTATCATCATCTGAAGGAGAAATGTTTTTAGAAGTAGAGGGGATAGAGAGAGGTTCCACATCCACCGAACTAGGCTCATAGGCCGATATATTTTCAGCAAACATTACATCTCTTCTAATGATAAAATTTTTGGACTTAGGTGAAATAAGTCTATATCATTTGACATCTTCAGAATATCCAACAAAAATAAAATTTTCACTCTTAGGTTCTAAAGCTTTATGTTTCTCATCTGGAGTATCGTCCCATGCTACACTTCCAAAAAAATGAAAGTGAGTTACATCTGGTTTAAGTGAGCTTCATGCTTCTTTTGGAGTGATATTCTTTAAAACCATAGTACGAGTGTGATCTACTATGTGATTTTCACAGTTAATTTCTTTTGCCCAAAAATTAATACTAAGTCCTTTAGATTGAAGCATACAATTAGCCATTTCCTTTACGGTGCGATTCTTCCTTTCAACTTCACCATTTAGTTTTTGAGTATATGGAACAGTTTGTTGCATTTGAATTCCATGCTGAGTGAAAAAGTTGATGAATTTTTTGTTCACATATTCTTCTCGATTATCAGATCTTAGTTTCAGAATTTGATGTCCAATTGTTTTCTCAAGGAAGGCTTTAAAGGCCAAGAACATGTTAAATACTTTGCTCTTGAGTTTTAAGAAGTATACTAAAGTGTGTCTCAAGAAATCATCAAGGAAATTTAAGAAATACTTGTAGGAAGAGAATGAAACAACTGGAAGTGGACCACATAAATCACTATGCACAAGCTATAAAGGGGTTGAGGTGTGCCAAGAGGCACATTTTTCAAAACTATCCCAATGATATTTTTTGAGTACACATCTAGAACAAACACCACCTTTGCAAGACACCATAGGAAGACCCTTCACCATATTTTATTTACATAGATTTTGAAGGGAGTGATATTTTAAGTGACCAAATCGCCCATACCAAAATTTTCTCACTTCATCATTATGAACAACAAATACCGAGGGAAGAGTTGATGACCCAATGTTGTTAAACTTATATAACCTTGTAGAATCATCAGTAATGTCAGTAGCTAAAATTTGTCTAGGATCTCTTAGGTCCTTAATTACAACATCATGAGGTGAAAATTCAATGGTTTTACCTTCACCTGAATGAGTTATTAGTACAACCACCTTATTATATTGTTGTGCCCATGTAGTCCCCATATTGTTATTATTGTGCAGCCCACTATTGTTATTATTGTGCCCTTACACTATTATTGTTATGTCGGCTCTGATTATATTATGACCCCTTAGACTCTTATATATAGAAAGGAGGACTTGTCATTTGTATCATCTAAGAATTGTTCATTTGTGTAATGTAAAAGAGGTTTCCCATCAAAGAGGCTAAATTCTAAGTCGCTGATCTATCTTTTCTATCTTTCTGTGAGCTGGTTTCATAACATTTGGTATCAGCGCTGTGGATTCTAGGGTTTTGCTGCTCCAAACAGATCATTGTGGGATTTTGCCTATAACTATTTCACTAAGAAGTTTAAGAAGCTAATTAAAAAACCCATTTGAGATGAAACTGGTCTAAACCTTGGCATTGAATTTTAGATCATGTCTCGCTACATTTTTGGAGATATAGTCTGAGGAAGTCAGGGTTTTTGGAGACCTCCAAATTACATTCCAAATAGGTGACCTGGGGAAAATCATCATAAAATTATCTCGAAGCATAATATTGAAATTTTGTCAGAAGATATAGAATGAGGACATAGTGTAGTTTCTTGTATACATTTTTCAGATCCAGAGGTCGAAACAGTGACACATGGCACATCACAAAAGTTCGCTCTACTGAACTAGTCTATAATCAGGTCACTGTGGGAGATTTGGCATAAATATTTCTTGGAGAATCCAATTTGGATCAGACTAGTGGTATTGGAAAGAGGACATAGAGAACTACTGTAGATCACAATTTTAGAACTAGAAGAACCGAATTTACTGAGTTATAGTTGTTTCAAGATCAAGCTCCTAAAATCAAGAAAATGAGATATGAGGAAGTTTGATGGCAAAGATCCAATAAATTGGATACTTCCGATGGAACAATATTTTGATCTACATGGTGTACCACTATTACAAAAGGTACGTATTGCATCTTCATATTTAGAACCGGATGAATTTTATGCTATAAAGGGCTTTGTTCTCATAAATGACTTGTTACATGGTCAATTTTCACAGAGGAAATGATAGCACATATTGAGGATACAAAGAGAAACACCACAACAATTGGAAAGAGTAAGAGAGATTTATTACATAGTGGAAAGTAAAATTATGGCAAAAAGGAAGTCTACCCCTCACAACTATAATAATAGAAGTGTTGTTTCTCCTAGTCTTCCACAAACTACAAGGGTTACACCACAACAATTAGAAGAGAAAAGAGAAAAAGGGCTTTGTTACAATTGTGATAGAAAATGCACTAAAGGTCATAAGTGTGATGAGATGAAATTATTTTACATACATTATGAAGTGGAGGAAGAAAAGGATCAAGAAACATTAAAATAAAACTATATACACCAGGACGCAACCCCATAGAAAGAAGAAATGAATCCGATCATATCTTGTAATGCATTGGACGGAATTACTACTCCTCAAACTATCAAGATAGAAGGACATATCAAAAAGAAAAATGTTCAAGAAGTTAAAGATCGCATCGAGCATCAGGAAATGAATCGGACCATATCTTGTAAAGCATTGGAAGAAATTACCAATCCTCAAACTCTCAAGATAGAAGGAAATATCAAGAAGAAAAGGGTTGAAGCAGCGAAAGATCACATTGACCATCAACAACAAGTTCTCCAACTTTTAAAGGATAGCGCCACTTTGGTGCAAAATCGAATGAAAAAATAGGTAGATCAGCATCACAGTGAAAAATGTTTTGATGTAGGTGGTTGGGTATTTTTACGGTTACATATCAAGCAAGCTATTTATGAGAAGGAAATGTTGGCAATACTACATACACTTAAGAAAAGCTGACCTTACTGAATGGGAAGACACTTCAAGGTAAAAATGGATCAGGATACTTTTAAATACTTTTTAGAACAAATATTATCTTTATAAGAACAGAAACAATGTGTCACAAATATGACGGGTTATGACTTTGACATCATCCATAGAAAATGGAAGGAAATTTTTATTGTAGATGCACTCTCAAGAAAGGATGAGGATGTGGAATCATTGTTTTTTGCTATTTCTATTATCCAAATAGATTGGATAAATGAAGCAAGGGATGAATGGAAGAAGGATGAAGAAGAGTGGCTACTCATTCAAAAGTTGCAGAAGATCCGAGTTCAAACAATATTTCCAGAACTTGATGAGGAAGGAAAAATCATATTGGAACCTGGAGAAGTCACAGAAATAAGAACCTAACAACTACGAAATCAATCAATTTCAGAGTATCTCATCAAGTGAAAGGACTTACCCACTAAAGGTTCCACATGGGAGGACAAGAATTTTATACATAAGCATCAAGAACTACTCAAGCATTGAGGACAACACTTTTTGGAGGAGAGGGGCATGTTAGGTCCCTATACTACTAGTGTAACCCCTTATTGTTATTAATACAACCCCCTTATTATAATGTTGTGCCCATGTTGTCCCCATATTGTTATTATTGTGCCCCATAGAAGCCCACTATTGTTATTATTGTACCCTTACACTATTATTATTATGTCGGCTCTAATTATATTATGACCCCTTAGACTCCTATATATAGAAAGGAGGTATTGTCATTTGTATCATCCAAGAACTGTTCATTTGTTTAATGTAAAGGAGGTTGCTCCCTCGAAAAGGCTGAATTCTAAGGCGTTGATATATGTTTTCTATATTTTTGTGAGCTGGTTTCATAACACAGAAGGTTGCAGGATAGAGTTGGAACAAATAATACATCATTAATTGACCATTTTCTAGATGAACAGTTCTAGTCCCTACAACACTAATAGATCTATCATCACCAACATATATATTTTCAGTGTTACAATCATTTAAAGAAGAAAACATGGCTTTGTTTTTGGTCATGTGATAAGAAGCTCCAGAATCAATGAGCCACTCATGAGAATGAGAAGAAGATGATACATATAGTGCATAACCAGGCCGAGGTGCTTGAAAACCACATGTAGAAAGTGTTATTCCTAAGGATGAAGTTGAAGTTGAAGAGTGCTCCAAATGGATGTTATGCTTCTTCATTGTTGCTTCCAAGGATTCCATCATCTTAAATCATTTAGATTCTAAGTGGTCATCTCGATTATAAAAGTTGAAATGTTTATCAATATTCTTCCCTTTGTTTTTATTTTCCTTATCATTTTGTTGAATTGAGTTTTCATTTTGAGACTGAAATTGCATAGAACCCTTATTTTGTTTAGGACCATTATTTTCCGGATACTTCTTCTTAGGATTTTTTAAATTTGGTTGTTGTTAGGTGGCTAACGCTTTCTTAGAAGAGTTTTGAAGATTAAGAAGACCAAGATGTAAGAGTTTTTCTTGTTCTCTTATTAAAGAATCACAAAAGGCATCAAAATATGGGGACTTGTAGTCTTTCCCTTGAGAAATAAAGGCTTCTCTAGTAAAATGGAAGGTGGAAACAAACAAAGAGTAAGTTGGTCCCAACTAAGTAAGACTGGAATAGATAAGGCTACCATATTCTTTCTTATCCTTAACATCTTCCAAGAGAATTCTAAGGTCGTTGAACTTGGGAAAAAGATCTTCAATGGAAGAAAAATTATTCGGGTCCAACGTAAGCAACTCATTTTCAAGTTGATGAGATCTAATTTCATTTTTAATTCCAAGAACTTTATTGAGTTGTTTCATTTCTTCATTAGGGTTATCAAGTTTTGAGATATGGAATATAAGGTCTGCAGAAATATGCATCCCTATCAACCCACATTCTTGATCTTGCCTATTTTCCCATTTGACTACCTTATCTTCATATTTAGGTTTAGTTTATTGGTGTGAGGCTATTCTATAAATACCTTTACTTCTAAGTAAATCCAAAATATAGGGCAGCCATTGGAAGCAGTTGGTGCTCTCAAGAATAACTTGGTACAAACTTTCCATTTTAATAGAAACTGAAGCTGTAGATGCTGAAACTAAGTGTTTGAATGGAAAGATCTCGAAAACTTAACACAAATAAAGAAAAACGTCTTTGAAAATGACTTCCAGATGAAGAAGTTATAGCTTTTTGAATAAACATTGTTCAAGATTCCTACGAAGTGTGTGAATGCGTGAAAGTGAATGATAATGTTATATTTAAAAAAAATCCCCTCCCCTTTCCAAACTTGATCTATTTAGCTCACTTTATAAAAAAAAAAAAAAAATATGTGACCCACTGTTATAAATAAGTGAAAGTCACTTTTACAATGGTACTTTATGAGCTACCCACTAAATTGTAACTTAAATAAAAGATAAAGAGACTTTAGAATTATAAGTGACTCATCTTTCATAATGGGCGAGAACACTTTTACATAACATAACTTTAAAACGTATGTTACATGTGCTTTTAGAAAAGGTAACTCAACAAAAAAAAAGACTTGAACTCGATACCTCTAATCTCATAAAGCAACTTTGGACCAAGTGAGCTAGTTTAAAAGGTTAGTAATGTTTGGAAAAGAGGAAGGTTTATTTTTTGTCAGTGAATATTTGGGGTGTGTGCTTACTTGAAAAACCCCTTTTTTCTATAAAACAAAAAACTATAGAACCCAACATGGACATACAAAAAACCAAACCTGATGGCTTGAAGTTAATTTTCACGGGAAACTAAATTCTTCAATGTTTATGATTTTCCAAGATCACAGTAATGCACGAAGGAAAAGAGCATACAAAAGAGAAAAATCTTTCCTTTCTATTTCTGATTTTCCCAGATCGCACAACCAAATCTGTAGCTGGGTGAAGGGAAGACTAGATCTTGACCTGGAAGAGATGCTACTAGGTAAAATCGATCAATTGATGCTCATTCACTGGCATCATGAACTGATACTATAATTGGTTCGGATGCTTACCAAGCAATAGCAACTGAAACTGATGGGTAAGCTACTTACTCAGATGTTGGGAGTGAATAAACTGGATAAACAGGTTCCAAATAAACCCTGGCTACTCGCTTTCGACCTGGAAGGAATGCTGTGACTGAGACATTTATTGGTTCAAGGTAAACAACTGAATCCGCTACTGAAACTTAGTTATATATGCTCGAACCCCAACGATAGGATATGCTTCTTTCTTCATTGCTGGTTCTAGATTTTCTCTTGGTTGTGTTGCTATCACCCTTGCCTCTCATTCCCTTACCTTTGCTGCGGATGTTGTTGCTTCCTCTGTTGTCTTTGGATCTACATCTCGATGATCTGAGTCTGAAATTGATTATACTTCCATATAAACAACCTCTCGATCTCTAACTAGCTTTGCTTCTTCCATTTATTCTACTATCTTTGTTATAGCTCATGCCGTCTTTTCTCTAGTTGTTGCTTTCACGCGGTCAACAGAATATATTGCATAAATGAAAGGTATAGATCCTGTAATAAAAAATAGAGAGATAAATAAATCAAAATAAACAGACAGATAAATAACTAGAACTGCAAATAAAGATTTTATACCCTCCAGATCTTAAAAATGACGTGACTAGGGCTACTAGAAACCTTTTAATGTGAAACGAAAGGGGTTCCTCTCTAGAACATATGCTCGTAACATAATAGAGTAGTACTCTCAGCCTAAAAGTAGTCAAAAATAGTAGATCTAGGATATGGCAGTCAGATGCAATTGTATCAGCTTCAGGTTTCGATCACCAATGGATGCAGACCTCAAATAGATCTGATACCATATAGGAATTTACAAGATAAGTTCCTCAGATGGAACACAAAAGGACACTACCCACAAATAAATCACATATCAATACACCAGTATTCTTGACATGGTTAAAACCCTCAAAGAGGGAAACAGTCCATGGCTTGAGCCAACGCGGTCACTTTAGGCAATTTATTAATGTAAAAGAAATAAATTTTACATAAGCTTCTCTCGTGAACGGTCACCTTACAAATGGCCCTCCATGATCTTTAAATAGAGGTCATGGACCAATCAGGTGTTAATACATGAATCAAGTGTCGGTAATACCAAGGAGAGAATGAATCGTTGAATCACTTCATGTCTAGAACATATCATGACCGTCAGATTGTAAGTTACAAAATTACATAGTAAAGAAACACATTTTACCTAACTCTACACTAGACCAAGTTATACTTAACTATTTCCTATGTGTCCGAATATCCTAACATGATTATCATTTTTCATGGAACCCATGTTGATTATGGTTGAGCTTAGTGCTCATGTTGAATATGGTTGACCTTGTTAACCATAAGAAACCATAGTTAACCCTAGGTGAAATGCGTGAATGTTGACCATGTTAACCATAAGAAACCATATTAAATGTATGTGACATATCTTAATGTATTGATTAATATATAATCATATCTTGCTCACCAAATTAGAACAATGTTTGTTGTTTATCACATTGAGATGCTGTTGTATGTCTGTCACATTACAATTTTGTTGTTTGTCACATTGCAATGTTCTTTATTTTTTGTTACATTGTGATGTTTGTTGTTTGTAACATTCAAATCCATATTAAATTTAATGATGAGGGTGACTTGGTTTGCTATGGCACTCATGTTATTTATGGTTGACCATGTGCACCATAACCAACCATAGTCAACCACAAGTTACATGTCTTAATATGTTATCAATGAATTAATGTGTAAATTTATATGATATTCATGCCTTGCCATTGTGTTAATGTTTAGATTAATATCTAGGGAAGTGTATAAATTAATGTTTATTAATTTCCATGATTATTGATTTTTAGGTTAATATACTTAATCTCTTTCATGATGTTTCGGAAAAATATATGTACAAAATGATTAACAATTTTTTGTTCAATACATTGTGACATTGATATTTATTTGTGATATTGGAATCTCAATTTCTGAACATTTTTATGTATGGCCAACACCAGTTGACAATGAGTGAACATTGTTAACCATGGTTTTCAATGCTTATTTCTAAATGGATATGGTTGAAAATATTAACCATGAATGAACAGAGTGACCATGGTTTCCCATCACTTAGTTAGTTTGGCCATGTATAAAACGGTTATACTATTGAAAAAACATTATAAAAGTATTATTATTAGTAAACCTTATTAAACTATATTATTTAAATACTAGTATTAATATAATTATTATTATTAAAAAAATAATATTTAATTATAATTATAAAATGTATTAATAAATATATAATATTAACATTATTAGTAATTTTATTAACTCAAATTATATTATATTATTATTATTTTATTAAAAATACATATATTTAATTATAAGCGTAGAATTTATTATTAAATCCTACATTTATATTAAAATTTATTCATAAATGTTATCAAAATTTTCAATTTCACAACATTACTCTAATATATGTATTAATAATACAAATTTTATTATTAAAATTTATTCATAAATGTTATTGAAATTTTTAATTTCACGACATTACTCTAATATATCCATTACCATTACCTACATAGTTCGAAACGTAATGTGTATTAAATTTTAAATAGATCAATAAAGATAGAGTATAAGGCAACTTCAAAACGTAATGTGTATTATATTTAAAATAAATCCAAAACTATAATATAAAGGGTAAAGCCAACATGGATATTGGATAGTGTTTGGAAGGAAACATCACATGGTCTAGGATGTGGAGGGAAGATGACATCTCATAGTGTGGTGTGTGCAACATTTCTTGGTATGCTATCTTGCACCTAATAGAAAACTATGATTAGGGAGGTGTCCAAGAAGATCTTGGGAGCTTAGAGCATGGAATAAAGAGGTGGTTACAGCCCATAGGGTTTTGTAGGTGTATTGGGTCTCAGCACCATGTTGCATTCACAGGGTTGTGCTCCTTGTAGATGGGGGCTATGGGACCAAGGATTCATTCACCATGAAGCTAATAGTGACATAGGGGAAGAGGTTCAGAAATTAGATGGATTTTCTCTTGGACGAGTCTAGATGCATTCTCCATTTGGTACATGACATGAGTTACTTAAGCCAATGACAATTAGTTTGGATCAATTGGCTCTGAACAATGACAAGTATACAAACAAAGCTACAAGATTCATGAACGATCTCCAACAAAACCAATGGTGGATTGTTTGTATGATGGCATCCACTAAGAGATAAAAAATGAATCCATAACATACTAGTGAACCTTAAAGGTAGAATGAAGCATATAGAAGGTCATGTCCATCAGGCTTTCCTCTAGTTAATGAGTAGCATGGGCCAATTCTAGCTCTTCGTCTTGAACAATGATGAAAATGGATTATTTTGAGCTACTCAGATTTTTTTTTTTTATATTGGATTATCATAATATTTCTTTCTCATGTCATTATCTTGTTTGTAATGTTGTTTTGTTTCCATATTTTTGCCATCAAGTCTAATAATAATGAGCACTTTAGGTTTTCTTTATGGAGCCTATCATGATGTAACATGAATATGAATTAATAGAAAATTTTGATTTACAGAAAATAACGGTTAGGGAAAATAAATCCAACATACTTGGCAATTTATTTCATTCATTCCTAAGAATAATGTTCCCTTCTTATATCAAACATTATAGTTCTATATTAATCTCCTAGCTAGACAAGTTTCATGGAAAACTTAAATGAAGGTAGAGATCCTTAGGAGCTTGAAGAAACCTTAAAGGGTGAGAGCTCTAGGATGAGTAGGGTTAAGCATGTTTGTGTCCATAGAAATTGCACTCAATCCTCAATTAAGGGTTAATTGGTGGAGCAATGCTTGTAACTTGGCCTCTAATAACACTACGATCCTAAACATAAAATCTATATTATTGTTAGAGAATGTAAGTATTCAATAAACCATGTTTTCTATTGAATAATTTTCTTGGTTACATAATTGTTAGGATTACAAATTGATAGAAGTGGTGGTGTTTAAAGAAACAGTTGTCTAGGATCTCAATGGTCACTAAACAAATTTATTTTGATTTTTTTTCCCAATCATTCATCAACCGTCTCATATTTTCATGAGCTTTGATACCGGTTATTAGGGACCAAAAAACACTAAGAGAAGTAGTGGTTTCTAAAGACAACCACGATTGGTATCCCAATGGAGGATAAATTTATTCATAGTTTTTTTGCCTTTAAGTAGTGATTTCAACATGAATACCATGGAAAAATCCTTACATTCTCACAAACCTGAAGTCCAAAAAAAACAAAAATTTGTTCACTACCATGATAAAAGAAGCCCTTTATGTATAATGCAAAGTGGCAACATTAAGGATGAAAAACCTATGAAGTACATGAGTTTAAAAGAATTGTTAATAGATAGGCCAATAATGTACTAGTAGTGATAGTACTAATATGGTAAATGTTTGAAGTTATTAAAATTTTTAAATATTCTCAGAACACCCTTATTAGTACTTATGAATAGCATTGAACGGAAAATTATTTCACGAAAGAAATAAAATTCCTAAAATTTATAAGATAACTCACCAAAAGAAAAACCATAAATTCTCACAAACCTATAATCCAAAACCGAAAATTTTATTTACCACCATGGTTAAAAGGGACTTTCATGCATAATGCAAAGTGGAAACATCAAAGGCTAAAATATTATGAAGTACATGAGTTGAAAAAAAAGTTAATAGATAGGTAGTTTACCACTCATGTAATGGGGGTGATAGTGCTAATATGATAAATGTTTGAAGTTATTAAAAAAGAGTTAAACATTTTGAGAATATCCTTATTAATAGTCCTACATAGAATTTAATACAAAATTATTTCCAACAATAGATAAAAATCCTAAAGATTATAAGAGCACTTAGTAAAAAGAAAATGCTTAAACATTAGTAGCATTGGTAAAGCCCAGAAATGAGACAAAGCGTGTCAATTTCAACTTTTCCTAATCACACTATTCAATTGACACACAGTGAAAATGAATGATGATGATGTATCTAGATAGAGTCACAATACCTTTTCTCTTTTATACAAAGGATGAGAGCCTTAACCAAATTACATGTTTTAGAGAAATTGGCTCTGGATGAGAACAAGGATAGGAACGAAGCTATAATGTTCACGAACCATCTCCAACAGAATCAATGGTATATTTTTTGCATAATGGCATCCAATGAGACGTTAAAGACAAATCCATGACAAATTAGTGAACCTTGAAGGTAGAATGGAGCATATAGAAGGTCATGTCCATGATACTTACCATCATCCTTTGCCTCGAGTTAACGAGCGAGGTGGGCCAATTTTGGTTCTCCAGCTTGAACATTGATAAATATGGATTGTTTTGAGCTACTTGTGATTTTTTAGTTATAATGGATTATTAGAATGGCTTTATAGTGTCATTATATTTTTTTAATGTGGATTTGTTTCCATCATTGGGTCCTCAATTCTAATTAGAATGAAGCCTTTAGCATTTTTTATGGATCCTATCACAATGTAACATGAATGTGAATTAACAAAAAAAATTGATTTATAGAAAATAAGGGTGAGGGAAAGTAAATCCAACATACTTGTCAATATATTTCAGTTGTTCCTAAGAATAATGTTCCCTTCTTATATCAAATGTTATAGTTCAATATTAATCTCCTAGCCACATAATTTTCATGGAAAAAACGAATGAAGGTGGAGATGCTTAGGATATTGAGCAAACTTTAAAGGGTGAGAGCTCTACGATGTGTAGGGTTAAGCATGTATGTGTCCATCGAAACTGCACTCAGCACTGAATTAAGGGTTAATTGTTGGAACAATGCATAGTGCTTGGCCTCTAATAGAAATAGGCTCCTAAACATAAAATCTATATTGTTGTTAGAGAATGTAAGGGTATTCACTAAAGTAATTTTTCTAATAAAGAATTTTCTTGGTTAACTAATGGTTAGGATTTAAAAATGATAGTTGTGATGGTGTTTAAAGACATAATTGTTTGAGATCTCAATGGTCACTAAATAAATTTATTTGGAGCTTTTGTACCAATCATTCATAAACCATCTCATTTTTTTCCTAAGCTTTGATACCAGTTATTAGGGACAAGAAAACACTAAGAGAAGTGGTGTTGTCTAAAGAAACCCATGATTGGGATCCCAATGGAGGATACATTTATCCATAGCTTTTATTCCTTTAAATAGTGATTTTCAACATGAATACCACAATAAAAAACAAACATTCTCACAAACAAGAATTCCAAAAACCAATTTTTTTTACACTACAATGATTAAAGGATCCCTTGATGTATAATGCAAAGTGGAACATCAGGGACTACAAACTTGTGAATTACATGAGTTTCAAAAAATTGTTAATAGACGGGTCAATAATGTATTACTAGCGATAATGGTAAAATGGTAAATGTTTGAAGTTATTAAAAATTTTAAATATTCTTAGCATATCCTTATTAATACTTATGAATAGAATTTAATGGAAAGCAATTTCAAGAAAGAAATCAAATTAATAAAATTTATAAGGTCACTGACCAAAAGAAGAACCATAAATTCACACAAACCTACAATCCAAAACCCAAAAATTTATTCACCACCATGGTTAAAAAGGCCTTTCGTGCATAATGAAAAGTGGGAACATCAAGGGCTAAAAACTTTTAAAGTACAAGACTTGAAAAATTGTTAATAATAGACACACAACTTATCACTCATGTATTAGAGGTGATAGTGGTAATACGTGAAATGTTTGAGAAGTTATTAAAAAGATTTAAACATTCTCATAATATCGTTATTAATAGTCCTACATTGCATTTAATACAAAATTATGTCAACCAATAAATAGAGTTCCCAAAGATTATAAGATCACTTTGCAAAAACAAAAAATACTTAAAGATTAATAGCACTGGTAAAGCCCATAAATGAGACAAAGTGTGTCTATTTCAAACTTTCTTAATCACACTATTTAATTGAAACAGTTAGTGCAAATGAATGATGATGATGTATCCAGGTAGAGTCAAGATTCCTTTTCCCTTTGATACATAGGATGATAACCTTCATAAAATTACAATTTTTTTAGAGCAACTTTCTCGAGACAAGCACAAGAATAGGAACTAAGCTATAAGGTTCATGAAAAATCTCCAACGGAACCAATGGTGGATTTTGTGCATGATGGCATCCAATAAGAGGTAAAAGATGAATCTATCACAGATTAGTGAACCTTGAAGCTAGAAGGAGAATATCTAAGTTCATGTCCATGAGTCTTTCCATCATCTTCTTCCTCGAGTTAATAAGAAAGGTACACTAATTCTATGTCTCCATCTTAAACAATGATGAAAATGGATTTTTTGAGCTACTTAGATTTTTTGGTGATATTGGGTTATCATAATATCTCTTTTGAGTGTTATTAGATTATTAGTAATGTGTTTTTGTTTCCATCTTTTGGTCATCAAGTATAATAAAAATTACGTTCCTATAGGTTCATTTTATGGAGCGAGTCATGATTTAACATGAATGTGAATTAATATAATCTTTTTATTTACAAAAAATAAGGGTGAGGGAAAGTAAATCCAACATACTTGTCAATGTATTTTAGTTTCCCCGATGAATAATGTTCCGTTCTTACATCAAATATTACAGTTCTATATTAATCTCCTAGCCACACAAGTTTCCTATAAAACTTGAATGAAGGTGGAGATTCTTAGGAGCTTGAACAAACCCTAAAGGGTGAGAGATCTAGGATGAGTAGGGTTAACCATGTTTATGTCCTTCGAAATTGCACTCCTCCCTAAATTTAGGGTTGATTTGAAGAACAATATCTAGCTCTTGGCCTATAATAGCAATAGGCTCCTAAAAATAAAATCTATATTGTTGTTAGAGAATGTAAGAGTCTTCACTAAAGAAGGTTTTCTATTGAAGAATTTTCTTGGTTACATAATTGGTCCCAATCATTCATCAACCATCTCTTTTTTTCGTGACCTTTGATACGAGAACACAAAACACTAAGAGAAGTGGTGGTGTCTAAAGACACCCATTATTGGGATCCCAATGGAGGATAAATTTATCCATAGTTTTTATGACTATAAATAATGATTTTCACTACCATGATTAAAGAATCCCTTGATATATAATGCAAAGTACTAATATCAAGGGCTAAAACCTTGTGAAGTACATGAGCTTCAAAAAACTATTAAGGGATAGGTCAATCATGCATTAACTAATATGGTAGAATTTTGAAGATATTAGAAAATTTAAATATTCTTAGAATATACTTATTAATGCTTATGAATATCATTTAATGGAACATTATTTCAAGAAAGAAGCAAAATTCCTAAAAGTTATAAGATAAAACCATAAATTCTCACAAACCTATAGTCCAAAACCAAAAATTTAATTGACCACCATAGTCAAAAATGCCTTTCATGCATATATCAAAGTGGCAACATCAAGGGCTAAAAACTTGTGAAGTACATGAGTTGAAAAAATTGTTAATAGAAAGTTATTTTACCACTCATGTATTACAGGTGATAGTGCTAATATGAGAAATGTTTGAAGTAAGTAAAAAAGAGTTAAAGAATCTAAATATATCCTTATTGATAGTCCTACATAGCAGAATAGAAAATTATTTCAAGCAATAAATAAAATTCCTAAAGATTATAAAATCACTTAGCAAAAATAAAATAAAATTCTTAAAGATTAGTAGCATTGATAAAGCCAAGAAATGAGACAAAGCATCTCTATTTCAACTTTGGTTAATCCCATTATTTAATTGACACACTTAGTGCAAATAACTGATGATAATGTATCGAGGTAGAGTCGAGACGGCTTTTCCCTTTGATACATAGGATGAGAGGCTTCATAAAATTACAATTTTTTTAGAGCAACTGACTCTAGACAATAACAAGGATATGAATGAAGCTATAAGGTTCATGAATGATCTCCAATAGAACCAATTGTTGGGTTTTCTGCATGATGACGACATCCACTGAGAGGTCAAAATTGAATCCATGACAGATTAGTGAACCTTGAAGGTCGAATGGAGCATATAGAAGGTCATGTCCATGATGATTTCCATTATCTATACTTCGAGTTAATGAGAAAGGTGGGCCAATTCTGGCTCTCTATCTCGAACAATGATGAAAATCGATTTTTTTGAGATACTTGGGAATATTTTGGTTATTCTGGGTTATCAAAATATGGATTTCTTGTTTCATTAACTTATTTTTAATGTGGATTTTTGCCCATGTTTGGGGCATCAAGTCTTATAAGAATGAGGCCTTTATTTTTGTTTTATGGAGCCTATCACGAGGTAACCTAAATGGGAATTGATAGAAAATTTTGATTTACAGAAAATAAGGGTGAGGGAATTAAATCTAACATAATTTTTAAGGTATTTCAATTGTTCTTAAATAAGTTTCCCTTAAAATATCAATCATTATAGCTCTATATTAATCTCCTAGCCACACACGTTTATGTTGATCAATGGTTGTCATTGATGTCAATCCAAGTCACACTAGGGGCTGCCACGATATTTCATCGAAATTTTCACTTGAAAAATTAATATATTTTTAATTCAAGTATATTCTAGATGGATTCTACTCATCGATATGTTTCCGTTGATATATGGCATGCCATGTAATTCTTGACGGTTTGAGAGATATTCGTGTTTGAAGTTAGTAACCCTAGCTAGTGGGCTAACACCCCATGGGGTTGTGGCATGACACTCATAATTGGTTGTGTTCATTAAATAGTCAATAATAAATATTTTTTTTCCTCCTAAAGTCACTCCAATGTTCACTTGTCGAGGATCCTCTCAACTGAAGACATTCACATAAATAGTGACCCTCATATCCTCCTCTAGTTGAGCTTTTATGGCTTCAAACAATCCATCATGAAATTTCCACTATAAATTATTTGGTGTGCAGGTTTAGAAGATGAACTTAAAACCCAATTGAGCTGAAATCTTTATGAACCACGTGACAAAATTTTAGATCTCAGTTCGCTATATTTTCAGAGATATGATCTGATGACGTTATGGTTTGTGCAGGCTCCCAAATTCCATATCAAACTGGCGATGTTGAGAAAATATTCATAACGTTCTCTCCGAGTGCTTGATTCAAATTTTGTAAATATTAATAGAAATAGGATGGATTTCAGTTTCTTGAGTAGAAGTTTTTGGGCTTAAGGTCACAATGGTGACACATGGCACTTCATACAAGTTCACTCTACTGAACTAGTCTATAATCTGGTCATCGTGGGATGTTGGAAATAACTCTTTCATTAGCAAGCCAATATTGATCAGAGCTGTGGTGATAGAAAGAGGATCTGGTGGTCTACTACACGATAAAGTTTCGGATGGTGGAGATCAGAAATTACATAGATACAATAGATTCAATATCGAGCTCCTAGAAGGCAAGAAAAGGCACACATTCAAGGATCACTGTAGTAAGGACTGCACATAAGCAATTAAGGGTATGTCTCCTACAACAAGGTATGTATGCTTTGTGTTTACATTTAAAATATGTGTATCATATTTGACATATGTTTTTCCAGGACAACATAAGTATATACAGGGTCCCAGATATATCTCTATGTCTCTATATGTCACAGTTAGTTTTGATACCACATTTCAGATGTACTATTCTTGATACTACATATTTGATGCTACACCAAGTGTGCTAAATCTATATGATGTTCTAAGTTCATCTTACTTGTCTTTTCATAGTTTATAGAATGGTTTATGTAGTTGTACTTGGTACTTGGTCGATCACAAGTCTAGGGTCTGTCATCAGTTTTTATTATATATATCCTTAGGACAGCTTTGGATTTAGTCTTGCATAGTATTGAGGCCTATATCAAGAGTGGGATTCTTTTTCTACTGTTGCAAAAGGTAAACAAAAAAAGTGACAAGCACACTTCATGTACATATTGTAATTTTAATTTGTATTTATTCATTGTTATGAAATTACATGTGTTTTGTAGGGAGAGCTAAGTTCAAGGGTGTTTTGTTTTGTTTTGGGAGTGGTTTCGCTAGGAACATTTTGCATGTAGGTAGAAGACTATTCAAGTACAACTTCATGAAAGAATTCAAGAGCATAAGTATCAAATCAAAGGAAGCATTGCAGCGAGACATCCATTGAAGACATGACAGCCATCCATATAATGTGAATAAGTGTCAAGGCCAAGAGTCATCATTGTAAAGTTGTAAAATAACCATTTGTAAAAGTGTCATCATTGGAAGATTCATTATTGTAAAAGGGTCAATATGCCTAGAGTCGAAAAGTAATTATTGGGAGGTATAGGAGTCTACGTTGGGATGATGTCATGCTTGGGTTGTACGTCATAGTGTGATTGGGTGTTCAGTCAAAATAATTGTAAATCATATTGCATCATGGATCGTTGTCCCTAGTACGAGAATCCACACTCTTGTCTCATATCAATCATTATAGGATCAAAGGGAGGTGCTAGGGTAGTGAATCAAGTCACCTACATGTTGGAGCATGTTAACACTTCAGGGTGTTGGGCTTGTCTAGGATGACGAAGCATCCATTAAATTGACTGTTGAGGAAACTAGGGTGTTGGGGTATCCTTCTAGTGGGAACTGGAGAAGAATACTTTTCTAGAATTCTAGGAAGTTGTTTAATTAATTTTAGTTGGGGCTGGAGATTAAAGAATTTATTAGAAAAGCATTCGGAGGCTTTTGACCAGGAGGGGGTTTTCCACCTAAAATTATTGTGTCTACTGTGTTCTTTTATTTATTGTTATTCTTGCATTAACGTTAATAATAATTTCTGATTAACTAATTTTGTGAAAATATTTAAAAGTGATAATTGATAGGGTATATTGATTCACCTCCCCTCTCAGTATTTCCAAAATTTTCGTGACAAACTTGAATGCAGGTGGGGATTCTTAATAGCTTGAGGAAACCTTAAAGGGTGAGAGTTCTAGGATGAGTAGAGTTAGGCATGTCTTGCTTCCATCGAAATTGCACTTAGCCTTGAATTAAGGGTTAATTGGTGGAACAATGCTTGGTGCTTGGCCTCTAATAGAAATATGCTCCTAAACATAAAATCTATATTGTTGTTAGATAATGTAAGAATCTTCAGTAAAGTAACTTTTCTATTGAAGAATTTTCTGGGTTACATAATTGTTACAATTATAAAATGATAGAATTGATGATGTTTAAAGACATGGTTGTGTGGGATCTCAATGGTCAGTAACCAAATTTATTTGGAGTTTTGGTCCCAATCGCTCATCAACCACCTCATTTTTTCCTCAGCTTCGATACTAGTTATTAGGGACCATAAAACACTAAGAGAAGTGGTGGTGTCTAAAGACACCCATGATGGGGATCCCAATAGAGGATGTACTTATCCATAGTTTTTCTTCCTTTAAATAGTTATCTTCAACGTGGATATGGTTGGTGGCCATATTTGCATACTTTTACTCACCTTTTTACCCTGTTTTGTTATCCATTTCACTCCAATAGTGGTTAATCGATATATGAAAATGCACATGTATACCTCTTGTCATGTCTTTATGGATTATTCATCAATTAAGCATAGCTATAAGGGATTATTACCTAAGTGTCTTGCTAATTTAGTTATTTTTGAAGATTTGAAGGGAGAATTACCACAACCATGATTTAGGGGATGATATCATCAAAGATGGAATTTCTATCCTTGGATACTCGCTGCAACAGTGAATCAAACTTTCGATTGACACACTACTATATTTTAAATTCTCTTTCATTCTGGTAACCACCATCTAATTAAAGGAAGACCATGTCATGATTCTGGGAACTGTATTACTAAAAAATTGTATAAATTAGAGTCACGGGTTGTGAAATCTATCATTGTTAAGAGTTGTTAAGGTTACAATAGAAATTCTCTAACTCGGAGTCTATAATAGCATAATTTCAATATTTGTTTGATTAATGAAAATTTGATGTTCTGAGCATATTGTTATTTGTTGATCTAGCCACAGCCTTGATCAGGGAGTTGGGACCACTCTCTCAACTAGGTGCTACTTGATTAGATGTGTGTTTAGGTTTATTTCTGTGAGTTTACTATTTTCAGTGAATGCTTATGAGTGTGTTGTTGTGAGTCATAATTGAGGTTACTCTTAGTTTGTGTTACAATTGTTATTCTTCTTACTCATACTTGTGGTTACAATATTTCTTGTTGTCACACATTGATGAATTTATAGCTATTTTTCAATGTTGGACAAGGAAACTATGGCTTGCGCATACAATGCACGATCACCATGAAATATCTAGTAGAACCTTAGGTTGACAATTAAATGTGGATTTGGTGAATTGCACGATTCATTCATCGACACCAACATTTTGGCACCATTTTTTGGGAGGCTATCAAAGGTATGAAAGTACGACTAGTATTGGTCATAGGAATGATCTCTCATCCTAGGGAAGGGAGCTTACACCTTGCTCCAAGTCCAAATATTA
The DNA here is from genome assembly GCA_000404065.3 of Pinus taeda. NCBI lineage: Eukaryota > Viridiplantae > Streptophyta > Pinopsida > Pinales > Pinaceae > Pinus > Pinus taeda. The sequence goes on along the minus strand of APFE031525668.1, from coordinate 196,833 downwards.
GGTCGTTTGGTTATTTGGTTTCTTTTTTTTTCTTGTTTTCTTAGGATTGTTCTCTCGTCCTAGGGAAGGAGATTTTTACCACCTTGCTCGAAGTCTAGAGATTTGTATTTTTTTGTTCTTCTTTCTCAAGTATTGTTCTCTCACCCTAGGAAGGGATGTTTTATTTTTCACCTTGTTTCATGTCGTGAGCATGATTTTTGTGATTTGTTTATTTTGTTTCCTTTGTTTTTTTAGTGGCCACTCTCTCATTGTAAGGAGGGAAGTTCTTATCCTACTCCATGTATTGAGATTTTAATTTCTTGAATGTTTCCAATTTATTTCTTGATTGTATGAAAAACGACACCGATAAAAGGGGTAGAAGGAGACCCTTCAAAAGAAAAGGGTTTGGTTTGGGAAAAAAATCATACAACAAAGATATCATCTCAAGGGATGAGTCTGGATCATCGTTACGAGTTTCTACTAAGGTAAGATATCATACGAGATCTAGGGGACAATCAATTTCACAACCAAAACCTCCCCCAATAAGAGAATAGGAATTCAGGGATGAAGTAGCAAGTAGAGGATCTGAGGAGATTCATACTGCAAGTTCAAAGGAAAAATATTTGAGGGAATTTTTGAAAGCATTTGATTAAGGGAGTGTTGCTAAACAACTTCAAACACTTGTTACACAACAGCTAGAGGTAGAACCTATTAAGATTCGAAATGGGTATCGACATATATACATGACCCCCGCAACTTCTTCTATTGAATTTCGAATTGGAGATATCAGAGGTGATGTGCCTATGAAGCCTATTCATGTGACAACACTACCTAATTTCCATGGTCTCTCTTCTTAGGATCCAAACAGATTCCTTTTTGAATTCGACATTTCCTATCAGGGGTATGACTATATTTTTGATGCGTATAAATTCAAGGTATTGCCTGCAAACTTGAAGGGCCCAACTTTGAGATGGTTTATGGGATTAGAAAGTGATTCTATTACTACATGGGATGATATGAAGATTATTTTCGTTGAAACATATTAGGACTACTGCAAATCCTGAGATGTGAAGGAAGATATTTTTAAGATTATACATAAAGAGGATGATAATATGGAAGATTTTATGGAACGTCATCAATATAGTTTGTAGAGATTAGGCCACAGTGACTTGGATAAGAAAATATTGAATATTATCTTTCTCAAAGCATTAAGGTAGGAATCTATAGAGCTATTGAACGTAGTAGGGAAAGGAGATATATCAAAGGAAGAATTTAATACCATCATTAAATTACGTATCAAGTGCTCACGAGGGGCAGCGAGACATAGGCAGGGAATCTGAGCTCTAAAAAATTCCACAGTGGAGTTACAAAGGTGGAACTTTGAAATCTGTTGGACAACCTAGGAACCATTATTCTGAGCACATTATCATCGGAACTAGACATGTTGCAGATAAAATAGAAATAAATGGAAGCATAGTAGGCTATTTCCATTTTCTACCCAGAATGTAGGAAGAAGCATTCGTTGAAGGAATGTACATAAAATTATGTGGAGAGTTGTGCGATATGTGAACAGGCTCATTCCACTAGTACTTGCCCATCTCTTTCTAGATTGAAGGTAATATTTCAGGGGTTAAATGAAGAAGCAGATCAACTTTATTTTACGGGATCATGGAAACCATGGAAACCACGACCGTCGACCATGAATCAAGTTATGCCTCAAGACCTATCTTATTATTTTAAAATATGAATTTTGGTAAGTAGTTTGTGCCTTTTTCACCTTCTTGGCTATAGTATTACCAATATCTAATGCCCTGTCAACCCTCGTACCCTCAATATGGTCTAAATTCCTCATGGTCCCAGAATTTGCATGGACTTCCTCCTCTTCCTTCAAGACAATTCTCCCAACCTATACCATAACAATAGCTACAACTTCCTATCAATGCACCCACGGGTATTCCTCCTCTTTGTGCTCAACTCCCTGTCCAACCAATCCAAATCTAAATAATAGAGGGCCTTAACAAATTGAGACACTCAACCTTCCTATATATAGTATTTCCACCATGGAATGTAACGAATTAAATATTCGATCTGGATAGGTGGTCAATACTCAGAATTCACCATTAAATGTTGAACATACCGATGATGAAGTTTCACAACTAGAACATAGAAAATACAGGATAAGCCAACATAGATTCCTAAAGAGAAGAAAACCCCTTCACAAACTATTGTTACTAGAGGATGTTAGATTGGTCCACCCTATCGAGAAAGATTATCTTTGAGGAGAAAAATTCGATATTTGGAATTCAACTTTTTGGGGGACCTGCAGAATTTAAATTTCAAAATTTCATTACTTCAAGCTATGAATGAGGTACTAATTTATGCCAAGATAATTAAACAATATTGTTCTAAAAAATCTTGTTTAAAACCAAATCACCCACTTACTATTCATGCCATGGGTAAATTATTAGATATCATGCTCAAGAAATATATACCTTTCAAATACGAGGATCCTAGGAACCCGATTCTGACAATACATATTAATCAGGTGGATATCGCAAATGTACTACGAGATTTGGGGGCAACAGGTAATGTTATAACCTCTGAAACCATGATGAGCTTCGGTGTGTGGAACCTTATAGCATCTCCCATTGTCCTAGAATTGGTAGATCGATCGATTATAAGACCGGTAGGGGAGCAGGAAGACATTACTTTTTTGGTAGACTCACGGTAGTCCCTCGTTGACCTTTTGGTCTTGCACACTGAAGCCTCAGTCAGTGGATATACTTTTATTTTGGGAATACCTTAGGTTTTGAACGCATATGTCAACATTGGATGTTAATCTAGAAACGTGGTAATATCTGATAGGGAAATTACAGAGAATCTTATCCTTTACCCCCTTTTAGAATCAATTTCATCAAATAAACCCATATTTACCTTACTACAAAAGTCTCTACCCACCAAAGAGGATGAATCTGAGAATTAAATAGTTAGACCCATCCTGACCATCAGTGAGGCTCTTGGTTTTAAGGATGAAATGGATGATGATGCGATTAGCACTTTCCTCAGCAGTTTTGACTACGTTTCTTATTCAATCCATATGCTATTAGAAACTATCATGAGTTGCAATGTTAAGAAAGATATTGAACCAGAAACATAAGAAGAAAACATGCTTGAAATTGTATGTGGTAATAGTGTTCCTTTTGAAATTGAATGAGGGAAATCATCGAATATTAATCTGGACCTTTCACTCTCCCATTATGAACAGTTGCTAAAACTCCTTCAAAAACATAAAGAGGCCTTTTCTCGGGAGTATACAAATATGAAAGTCACCCATTCTTATTTACGTACTCATCATATATATATTAGACATGAATGTTCACCTATTAGGTAGTCGCAAAGAATAATGAGTGTTGGATTTAAAAACGTTGTCAAAGATGAATTACAGAAGCTATTAGGTGTGGGTGTTATTTGTCTGATATTAGATAGTCAATGGGTTTCCCAACTGGTCAATGTTCCTAAAAAGAATGGAAAGTTGTGGATTTGCGTCGATTAATAGAAACTAAACAAAGCAACTAAAAAACATCATTATCCCTTACCCTTTGATGACCAAGTTCTTGATACATTAGTGAGGAAGGAGTTTCTCTCCTTTCCGTTAGGATTTAATGGATACAATAAAATACAAATAGTTCGTCATGATTAGGATAAATCTACCTTCACATTCCCTTGGGTAACCCTTTCCTACCTGGTCCTTCCATTTTGCCTTTGTAACACACCTGCTACATTTCAAAGGAAAATATTAGGATTTTTCTCAGATATAGTTAATGATAGTGTTGAGATTTGCATGGATGACTTTACCCTATACATGGATTCCTTTACAAAATCTTTCAGAAACCTAGAGAAGGTACTTGAAAGATGCAAAGAAACATATCTTTCTCTTAGTATAGTCAAATGTCATATGATGATGACAAAAGGGATAGTGATGGGCCACTTTCTTTCAGCTGCAGGAATTTGGGTTTATCTTGCAAAGGTAGAGTTAATATTAAAATTTCCTGTTAGAGCCTAGATTTACCTCAGGCTAGAAAGGTAAGCTTCTAGGTCCACATCAAACCACGCTCAGCCTCGTAGCTAGCCCTATGAGGATAGGAGAGAGCTCTCTCTGATTCAATCTCAGCAAAGACAATCAATAGCGCTGGAGATGACTGATTTTACAACTGATCTTAGGCTAGGTACGAAGTAAAGGGTTTGAATTTGAGTTTTTTGGGGGTTTTGAGTCGGAAAATGGGAGAGGCAAATTTGGGTCCGGGGATGAGGCACAGTTTTTTGCAGAGCTCTAATTGGGGAAAGTAAGGCAATTGTTTTGATGCTTTAGAATGAATAAATGGATGGATCAGACTGGTGAGTATCCAAGGAGGGCAAGAGGGTCTCAAGGGTCCTCCTTAAATAGATGAAAAAATTGAAAATTAAATAAACTTCAAAGCAGACCACAACAGTCCAGTGAATTCTACCTTAATCACTCATTTGTTTAATTTTCGAAGGAAAGAGAAGGGAAAATGATACACATAAACATCAATGAACTTACAAGTACATAGAGGCAAACACCATCAGTACACAAAGCCACATGAATCCTAACAAGTGCTGCAAAACCCTGGTCTTTTCCTTGCCAAAAATGTAGAGTAGAATGTACAATGATCTGCCAAGCAATCCCAAGAGTCCAACCTTCTAGCAAAATCCAACCTCTACACTATGAAATTCATGAAATATATACATTTTCGCATCCTTGTACTAAGGGATTGAGCTCAACCATTTTCTTCAAAATAGAATTAGTTACATTAAACTTGGGCCGAATTTCTGAAAATAGGTGTTGAAGATGAACTCGTATCTCCTAAACAATAACATCTGTTAAAAATCGGAAAGAGGTTTTTGTAGAGAAGTTCGTGCTGGAGAAAAAAATCTCTCAAATTTGGGAAATTCATTTCCAATAGCTCACAATTGGTTCCACAAATCATCTCTAAAACAGAAAATCATTAAAAATTTAATTCTGTGAAAATGAGCTGTAAAGATCTAGTCACACATCCCAATCCATGACACCTGTGAATAAAATTAATTTTTTTTTTGTTATATGGCTCGTTCTTAGCAAAAAACTCCTTGGGTTTTGCAAAATTACTTTCCATCTGTTGTAAAATGGCTTCGCACTAAAATGACTAAAACAATAAAAAAATATGAAACATTTGCTTTGTTTTACTGTAGGCTCCAAATATCACTATATATCTCCCACATAGTAGCACATGTGCATAAACTGAAGGGGGTATTTTTTATTTAGCATGTGATGAACAAAAACCTCTTTCACTTTTGAAAAATTCCTTACCATTATTTCAAAAACTAATTTTGTACTAAACTTGTCATTGTGTGCAGCAACTGACCTCGAAACTTGCATAACCAAGAATCACTCATTCATTTCTTCTAATCTAAGAACCGGTTACGGGAGTGTGATATACCATTGGAAATATTTTTCTGACCTTCTTCTGATGGACACACTTGTGACATGTTTTGTGTTCCAAATCATGTGCAAAACATCTAATAAAACCAAACATAGTAAGAGCTCATGTTAATCCCTGGAGATAGGCTACAAAGACTGGAACTAACATCGGCTCCAATGGGGATGGTAGCTCCTTGGAGGTGCCAAGAACTACATATATCTGGAAAGCAGACAGTGTCTCTTCCATTGGGCATGGATGGTAAAACAACTTCAAACACAAAACAACTCATACCAATCCAAAAACATATACATACTGCAACATGTACATAAACAAATACCGACCAAAAACTGAAATGTTGCCCCAGGCAGCTTATTTATGTACAAATATAACCCACTTTGCTGCAAAATTGAGAGATCAAGTAATGTTGTAATGCCAGATCAACCAATCAAGTAACTTTGACAAGGATGCTGCTTGAAAGTGCTTCAACCAGGACACAAATGTAAATGTTGATACCCATACATGCACAAAACGAGTTTGCTTGTGTAAAAGATAATTTGATCTATCATTCAAATTGAAAAAAAAAAATTCCATGTATGTTGCAATAGGATCAAAGAAGCCAGACTCTGTTTGCGGCCCTAATTCCTCAACACAGACCTCCAACTGCCGACTATCGATGCAAACATCTATGGGTAGCTCTATTGTTTCTTGTTTGGAAGAAGGGAGAGTTTCCAAGAAATTTTTGGGATCTCAGAATTCATATGATTGGATCTAATCATTTAAATACTGAATATCCTTCTCAAATTTTTCAACAACTAACTTAAAGAAACCAATTTTAGCTTCAGGAGGAAACTTTGGAGATCTCAAAAATTGAAGTACGGCAATGAAAAATGCTTCATTAATTTCAATATCCTCTAACAAATCTCTAACTTCTTTTAAAACTCCACAAAGCACAGGGTTTGCCAGATACCGTACCATTTTATTTTAGTGCATGAACGGATCAGTGAGCGTTGGAATATCTGGATTGAGTTGGAGTCTCCAGGTGAATGTTTCAGCCTACATATGTGTCTCACTATTGTCCACCATCAGCAATCAGACCTGAACTTGATACATGTACTAGGGCAATTTGCAAATTAGATATTCCGTTTATAAGACTAGACCAGAGATTGACGAAGTAGCTTCTATATACTTGCACTAATGCAAAGCAAAAGCATTTCGAAGGCTACCTGGCTAATATTTAGACTACGTCTGTAGTCTATAAAACAAAGAACACTAACAAACAAATAAAATTTTCTTCCGCAGTTGAGTCGCCACTATGTTAGAGCCTAGATTTACCTCAGGCTGGAAAGATAAGCTTCTAGGTCCACATCCAACCACGCTCAACCTCGTAGCTAGCCCTATGAGGACAGGAGAGGGCTCTCTCCGAGTCAATATCAGCAAATATAATCAATAGGGATGGAGATGATTGATTTTACAACTGATCTTATGCTAGGTATGAAGTACAAGGATTTGAATTTGAGTTTTTTGGGGCTTTTGAGTCAGAAAATGGGAGAGGCAAATTTGGGTCTAGGGATGAGGCACAATTTTTCCAGAGTTTTGATTGGGGCAAGGAAGGCAATTGCTTTGATTCTTTAGAATTAATAAATGGATTGATCAGACTGGTGAGGAGCCAAGGAGGGCAAGAGGGTCTCAAGATTCATCCTCAAACAGATGAAAACATTGAAAATTAAACAAACTTCAAAGCATAGCACATCAGTCCAGTGAATTCTACCTTAATCACTCATTTGTTTAATTTTAGAAGCGAAGAGAAGGAAAAATGATACACATAAACTTCAATGAACTTACAAGTACATAGAGACAAACACCATCAAAACACAGAGCCACATGAATCCCAATAAGTGCTGCAAAACCCTGGTCTTTCCTTTGCCAAAAATGCAGAGATAGAATGTACAATGATCTGCCAAGAAATTCCAAGTGTCCAACCTTCTACCAAAATCCAACCTATACACTATGAAATTCATAAGATATATACATTTTCTCATCCTTGTAATAAGGGATTGAGCTCAACCATTTTTTTCAAAATAGAATTAGTTACATTAAACTTGGGCAGAATTTCTGAAAATATGTGCTGAAGATGAACACGTATCTCCTAAACCATAACACTTGTTATGAAACGGAAGGAGGTTTTTGTAGATAAGGTTGTTCGGGAGAAAACCCACTCTCAAATTTGGGAAATTCGTTTCCAGTAGCTCGAAATCTATTCCACAAAATCATCTCTAAAACAGAAAATAATTAAACATTTAATTCTGTGAAAATGAGCTGTAAAGATCTAGTCACACATCCCAATCCATGACACCTGTGAATAAAATTAAAGAGTTTTTTGTTATATGGCTTGTGCTTAACAAAAATTTCCTTGGTTTTTTCAAAAATTACTTTCCATATGTTGTAAAATGGCTCCGCACTAAAATGACTAAAACAGTAAAAAATATGAAATATTTGCTTTGTTTTACTGTAGACTCCAAATATCATTGTATATCTCCCACATAGTAGCACCTGTGCATAAACTGAAGGATATTTTTGTTATTTAGTATGTTATGAACAAAAATCTCTTTCACTTTTGAAAAATTCCTTACCACTATTTAAAAAACTGATTTTGTACTGAACTTGTCATTGTGTGTAGCAACTGACGTCAAAACATGCATAACCAAGAACCACTCATTCATTTCTTCTAATCCAGGAACCGGTTATGGGAGTGTGATATACCATTGGAAATATTTTTCCGAGATTCTCCTAATGGACACACTTGTGACATGTTTTTTTGCTTAACATCATGTGCAAAATATCTAACAAAACCAGACATAGTGAGAGCTCATGTTAATCCCTGGTGACAGGCTCCAAAGACTGGAACTAACATTTCCTACAGCTAAGAAACTAACACAAGTACATGAATTTTTCGCTATGTCGGATATTATAGGTGTTTCATAGAAATGTTTTCTAAAATGGCATTCCCACTTTTTCAATTACTACCTAAGGATGGAGAATTTGTGTGGATAGGTGAATGTGAAGCGGATTTTATAGAAATCAAAGAACTAGTCTACAAGGCTTTGATATTATGTGTTCCTTACTAGAACATCATGTTTCACATCTCTACTAATAGTAGGGGAATTTTTGCGGCAACAACGGGACAAGAAGCTATAGAAAATTTATGATGTGAGCAAGAATTTAACCCCTGCTAAATTAAACTATATGGTAACTAAAAAGGAGTTCTTGGCTGTCATTTATGTTGTTAATAAATTTCAGCACTATATCAATGGTATCATACCTTTGTAAACACTCATCATACAATTATTAGGTACCTAATGAAGAAACCAATAACCCCTGGTTGTGTTACAAGATTGTTGTTGTTAATTCAAGAATCAGATATTTCCATTGTAGACAAATTAGTGAAAGATAAAGTAGTTGCAGATTTCCTATCTAGGTTGGACATTGGTGATGAAGGTACACCTATAGAGGATAGTTTCGAGATGAATGTTTTTTTAAAATTTCTACTCATACTCCATGGTATGCAGATATTGCTAACTTTGTTGCTACAGGAAAGGTGCCTCAACACTTGTCTCATAGAGAACAATGAAGGATTGTCCATCATAGTCCTTGTTATTCATGCATAGAGGGATATCCCTTTTACACAGGATCTCACTAGCAAATATGACACCGCGTAAGTAGTGTTGACACCTATGATGTCCTGAAACTTTCTCAATATGGCCCTTATGGGGGACATTTTGCAGGTAAGCGTACAAGTCATAAGTTGTTGCAAATGGGATATTATTGGCCTTCTATTTTTCATGATGTGAGGAAATATGTTAGAGGGTGTAATAGTTTCTAGCAGATGGGTTAACCTGGTCAAACATATGATATTTTTTTACAACCCCAACTAGCTCTTGAGCCCTTTGAAAAATGGGCTATCGATTTCATTGAGCCATTTAATCTGCCTTCACAGTAGAAATTTCACATTGTGGTTTGGAACGGAACAAGTTCTCCTGGACCTTTTATTTGAACAAATTCTTGCATGGTACGGAGCTCCTAGAGACATAGTTTTGGATGGAGGGGCACAATTTACATCACCTCTCATAGTAGGACTTATGAAAAAATATGGAAACAAGAATATGGTAACATATCCATATCACCCTCAAGCAAATGGTTAAGTCAAAAGCACAAACAAGGTACTAGATAATATTCTTACAAAGAGTGTAGTGAACCATCACTGGAATTCCGTTGTAAAGAATTTGTTTAGGCACTCTGGGTGTATATAAAAGCATGGAGGAACACAATAAGGCTTTCACCATATAAGCTTGTTTATGGGAAATCCCCCTTTTTCCAATGGAATTTGATATTAAGATGCTCAAGACAACCCTTGAAGTGGGTTTAGATCTTTCAAAAGCCCATAAACACTAACTCGAATAGTTGGATGAAATTTTTTTCATATATGTCGAGAAAATAGTTGCAATCCAACAAAAGCGAACCAAATGACATGATAAATTTATTAAGAAAAATGTTTTTCAAAGAGGGGATTGGACATTACTCTATGATTCTCAGTTCGAGGATTTTAAGGGAAAACTCTTCTCCAGGTGGATGGGACCATATGAAGCTGAGACAGTGTTTGATAGTCGGACCCTTATACTTATAATAATTGATGAGGCACATAGTCCCTTGATCGTGAATGGACATTGCCTCAGATTATATCATTGTCCAACCTCAGGAGACTCCTTTAGTAAATATCTCTCTCGTAACTTTTGTTTTGAAGTTATTCGTGCAAAGAATCAACCCTCTGCACTTCTAATCTAAAAAAAAGTAATAATATATATGTATGTATGAAATATAATAAAATTTTGTTACTTCTTTATCATTCTTTTTCGTATAGGTATCTCGTTGGTGTTGTTACACCTTGGGTGTTGTTACTCTAATCATGGTGATTTTAACTAAGTACTTAACTGGTGTTGTTACTCCTCCGTCATTTTCACTCCTCGATGTTGTTACTCGATCATCGGTGTTGTTACTCCTCCTATGTTGTTACTCTTTTGGTTATGTTACTACTCTGGTGTTGTTATTTAGTCCCGATTTTGTCTAAGTACCTGGTGTTTTTAGTCCCTTGAGGTGGTTACTCCTTAGGTATTTTAACTCACTTTGATGTGGCTACACCTCCGACTTTGTTACTCCATCAAGTTAAGTCGTCGGGTACGTCCCCTTTCGAGTTTTGTAATTCATGTGACATGAATTGATATGACTGTGGATGGTGATCCCTTAGATGGGGGGAGGTACTATAATAAATGAAAATATGATCTGGATTTAAACAGGAACGCAACAAATTACAGAGATAACCATATACACAAAAGATGTAGCGGAAATAATACTTCCTTTCATTAATGGAAAATATTGAAATATGTTTACAACCAGAAATGGAAATAAACCCGCTAGGGCGATGGTAGCTTATCTATGAGAAGATATGTGGTGGCTACATGCCTCTGAACTATGTTACAATGAAGTTAGAAGGCCTATTTATTATTGAAAAACAATGGAAAACCCTTAACATTTCAAAACCTAACCCTAGAAGATGAAATGCCAAATTGTGGGCCCCGTTTGGGTAAATTGGTACATCAATTTCCTGGGGTCGTAACTTTGGCATACGATCTCCGTTTGACGTGTACAATAGCTTGTTAGAAAGATCTATCTAAGCACTACCACTTTGGAAAGGGAAACATCGGTCCATGTACCCATGCTTCCCCCAGATTTCCAAAAAAATGTTGTTTAGAGGCTCAAAACGGCTCTAGAAGTTCAGGACCTGAAAAACTACTAAAAATAGTAAACTTTGCTACAATTTAGGAAATTGAAAAAACTGAAAGACACAATTAGGGGGTCCAAATGGGATAGGTGGGTGGCCACCAACATCCACCTGGATCATTCTTCCCCCCTTAGGATGCAATGGTCCCCATTGCATTGAGTTCCTCCATCTACTGAACTTGTCCTGCAATCTCTGATGTGTCCAGTAATGGTGGGAAGCATGGTTGACAACGGTCCACATTGAACACTTGGTGCAGGAAAAAGAGTGAAGGAAATATGTGCTCCAAAGCATTGTTGCATGTAGCCTTGTTACTGGTGTAAGGACCATGTCGGAGTTGCCTGAGTTTCTGATAGGTTCTGGTAAGGTGTTCTCTCTGCAGATGTAACCAAACTTTGTCGCCCACCTGAAACTTGTGTGCTACACCTGTGGGTGAGGAGAAGTTGTTCTTGTGTCTTGCCATGATTGTATCCCTTTGCTGCTGCTGCTGCATGGAGGAACCCTTCACAGGGGTCATGGATGTGGTGACAATCTTCCCCTTACTTTGGGAGTGAACCAGACAGATGAATTTCCTGGTCTAGGAGATGAGCTTGTTGACTTTCTCAGTAGTGATCAAAGATGTGGCAGTAGGCGGGGCTACCTCCAGTATCCTGTATAATGAATTATTCAAGGAAATAATCACAACACGAGGCCTTGATTCATACACAGCATGTTGCCTCCACAAGTATGGTTGGCGTAATAATACATCACAAACATCCAGAGGTGTAACATCACAGAATACCTCGTCCGTGAACGGCTTGATGCTATAGGGAAGGTAGCACTGCTGGTGAACTTTGAGATCTCATCCTTCATGAAGCCACCTAATACTATATGGTTGTGGGTGTGGTGTATCCTGTAGGCCCAATCACTTCACGACCTCTACTTAAACGAGGTTCTTTTGGCTGCCACTATCAACAATGAATTGTAGCGGTGAACCCTTCACCCACACATGCGAGTGGAAAAGATGCTCCCCTTCCTCAGGATTTTCGGGCTCATTTTTCTGGATCTCGGTGGTGGAAATAGTGGCACTGGGATCCGCATCAATGATCTGATTCCCTTTTCCATTCCCCTTGTCGGGTTCTGGCTCAGGGTCGAAACATGCAACTGATTCACAAGCCTTCAACTCGGCCACTAGCGACTGCTTGGTCTAACACTCACTTGCGTTGTGAGTAGGGCTCTTGTGGAACTCACACCACTTTCCTGTGTCCTTCTTCAGCTTTGTGGTATTTTTCCTTTCTTGTGGCTTCGACAGGCTTTCTCGGGTCATCCCGCCTTGGCTTTGTCCTTTGGGCTTTGGATTTGCAGATCCAAAGTCTCACTTTTTCTGTTTGAACTTTTGCTTGATTTTGACAACATATCAGTACGTCGTGCCAAGCGAGGAGATGTTCAGGAACTCCATCTCTTCCTGGATGTATCTATGTAGGCAGCCATGGTATTTGAGTACCAGATGTAGCTTAGAATCTTTGATACCTAACTGTGTGCGAAGGGTATGAAAAATGTTTGTGAACTCCGGGACATCTTGGTCTCATCCCTGCCGCAGTGTGGTCCATTTGATGTATTTGTCCTCATAGCTTTTGATAGGGTAGTACTGCTCCTTGATGGCATCTTGGAAGTCATTCCAAGTGGGTGTGGCTAAAAATAGTGAGCCTCTGCTTTCATCCTTTTGCTCGCAGTAGGTTTCCCACCAGTCCTTGACATGGCTGGGGCTGCTTTGAGAAGAGAGAAAACAATCTTTTCCCGACATGAAAATTCATGAACAAAAAAATATCCTTCTAGCAGATTTAACCATTTATCTATGACATCTGCATCTATGTGACCCTCGAATATGGGGATTTCAAAATTAACTTGTACCTTAAAGGGCGTAGCCTTCCAAAGTAGCTACTGCAAGCCAATGCGTCACTTATGGGTAGTCGCTGAAGGCTCTGGGCAAAGTTGTCCATCATTGCGTTCCGTTGTCGCTCGAGGGCTTATTCAAGCAAGATTTTGATAGTATCTCCTACCCCCTCATCTTTCTTCTCATCTGCCATGGGAGGCTGTCGGGATTTGCGAGGGTGGTCTTGCAAAGGTTCGACGAGTTCAAGCCCTAACTCCTTATATCGAGACCTCAATGGGGACATGCAAAGAAAAACAGAGAAAAAAAGCAGACCGCTCTCATACCACTGATCCAGATTTAAACAGGAACGCAACAAATTACAGAGATAACCATATACATAGAGATGTAGTGGAAATAATACTTCATTTCATTAATGGAAAATACTTAAATATGCTTACAACCAGAAATGGAAATAAACTAGCTAGGGCGATGGTAGCTTATCTCTGAGAAGCAATGTGGTGGCTATATTCCTCTAAAATGTTCTACAATGAGTCTTGAAGGCCTATTTATTGTTGAGAAACAATGGAAAAACCTTCACATTCCGAAACCTAACCCTAGAAGATGAAACGCCAAATTGTGGGCCCCATTTGGGTAAATTGGTAGATCAGTTTCCCGGGGTCGTAACTTTGGCATACGATCTTCGTTTGACGCGTACGATAGCTTGTTAGAAAGATCTATCTCAGCACTACCACTTTGGAAAGGGGAACATCAAAGAACGTACCCGTGATTCCCCCAGATTTCCCAAAAAATGTTGTTTAGAGCCTCAAAACGGCTCCAGAAGTTTAGGACCCGAAAAACTACTAAAAATAGTAAACTCTACTACAATTTAGGAAATTAAAAAAACCGAAAGAGAAAATTACGGGGGTCAAAATGGGATAGGTGGGTGGCCACCCACATCCACCTGGATCATTCCCCCCCCCCCCCTTGGGAAGTAATGGTCGCCATTGCATTGAGTTCCTCCATCTGCTGAACTTGTCTTGCAATCTCTGATGTGTCCAGTAATGGTGGGAAGCATGGTCGACAATGGTGCACATTGAACACTTGGTGCAGGCAAAGGAGTGAAGGAAGGATGTGCTCCAAAGCATTGTTTCCCGTAGCCATGTTACTGGTGTAAGGACGACGTCGGAGTCACCTGAGTTTCTGATGGGTTCTGGTAAGGCGTTCTCCCTGTAGATGTAACCAAACTTTGTCGGCCACTTGAAACTTGTGTGGTACACCTGTGGTTGACGAGAAGTTGTTCCTATGTCTTGTCATGACTATATCCCTTTGCTGCTACTGTTGCATGGAGGAACCCTTCGCAGGGGTCATGGATGTGGTGACAATCTTCCCCTTACTTTGGGAGTGAACCAGACAGATGAATTTCCTGGTCTGGGAGATGAGGTTGCTGCCTTTCTTAGTAGTGATCAAAGATGTGGCAATAGGAGGGGCTACCTCTGGTATCCTGTATAATGAATTATTGAAGGAAATAATCACAGCACCAGGCCTTGATTCATACACAACATGTCACCTCCACAAGTATGGTTGGCCTAATAATACATCACAAACATCCAGAGGTGTAACATCACACAATACCTCGTCTGTGAAGGGCTTGATGCTGTAGGGAAGGTGGCACTGCTGGTGAACTTTGAGGTCTCGTCCTTCGTGAAGCCACCCGATACTGTATGGTTGTGGCTGTGGTGTAGTCTATAGGCCCAATCTCTTCACAACCTCTACTAAAACGAGCTTCTTTTTGCTGCCACTATTGACAATTAATTGCAGCGGTGAACCCTTCACCCACATCTGTGAGTGGAAAAGACACTCCCCTTCCTCGGGATTTTCAGGCTCATTTTTCTAGATCTTGGCATTGGCAATAGTGGCACTGGGATCCACATCAATGACCCGCTTCCCTTTGCCATTACCCTTTTTGGCTTTTGGCTCAGGGTCAAAACATGCATCTGATTCGGAAGCCTTCAACTTGGCCACTAGCGACTGCTTGGTCTGACACTCACTTGTGTTGTGAGTGGGGCTCTTGTGGAACTCACACCACTTTCCTATGTCCTTCTTCAGCTTTGTGGTGTTGTTCTTTTCTTTTGGCTTCAATGGGTTGTCTTGGGTCACCCCGCCTTGGCTTTGTCCTTTGGGCTTTAGATTTGCAAATCCAAAGTCTCACTTTTTCTATTTGAACTTTTGCTTGATTTTGACAGCGTATCAGTATGCCATGCTGAGCAAGGAGATGTTCAGGAACTCCATCTCTTCCTAGATGTATCTATGTAGGCAGCCGCAGTATTTGACTACCAGATGTAGCTCAAAATCTTTGATACCCAACTGTGTGTGAAGGGTATGAAAAATGTTTGTGAGCCCCGGGACATCTTAGTCTCGTCCCTGCCGCAGTGTGGTCCATTTGATGTATTTGTCGTCATAGCTTTTAACAGCGTAGTACTACTCCTTGATGGCATCTCAGAAGTCATTCCAAGTGGGTGTGACTGAAAATAGTGAGCCTGCGCTTTCATCATTCTGCTCGCAGTAGGTTTCCCAGCATTCCTTGATGTGGGGGGCTGCTTTGAGAAGAGCGAAAACAATCTTCTCCCGACTTGAAAATTCATGAACAGAAAAATATCCTTCTAGCAGATTTAACCATTTATCTACGACATCTGTGTCTATCTAACCCTTGAATATGGGTATTTCAAAATTAACTTGTACCTTAAAGGGCGTAGCGTTTCCAGAGTAGCTACTAGAAGCCGATGTGTCACTTCTGGGTAGCCGCTGAAGGATCTGGGCAAAGTTGTCCATCATTGCGTTTCGTTGTCGCTCAAGGGCTTCTTCAAGCAAGATTTTGATAGGTTCTCCTACCCCCTGATCTTTCTTCTCATCTACCATGGGAGGCCGTCGGGATTTGTGAGGCTGGTCTTGCAAAGGTTCGACCAGTTCAAGCCCTAACTCCTTATATCCCAACGTCGTTGGGGACATGCAAAGAAAAACATAGAAAAAAAGCAGACCGCTCTGATACCACTAATCCGGATTTAAAGAAGAACAAACAAATTACAGAGGTAACCATATACACAAAGATGCAATGGAAATAATACTTCATTTCATTAATGGAAAATACTGAAATATGCTTACAACGAGAAATGGAAATAAATTAGCTAATGCGATGGTAGCTTATCTTTGAGAGGAGATGTGGTGACTACATGCCTCTGAACTGTGTTACAATGAGTCTCGAAGGCCTATTTATTGTTGAGAAACAATGGAAAACCCTTCATATTCCGAAACCTAATCCTAGAAGATGAAACGCCAAATTGTGGGCCCCGTTCGGGTAAATTGGTACATCAATTTCCCGGGGTCATAAATTTGGCATATGATAGCTCGTTAAAAAGATCTATCCGAGCACTACCACTTTGGGAAGGGACACATCAGTCCATGGGCCCATGATGCCCCCAGAGTTCCCAAAAAATCGTCGTTTAGGGCATCAAAACGTCTCCGAAAGTTAAGGACCCGAAAAACTACTAAAAATATTAAATTGTGCTACAAATTGGGAAACTGAAAAACTGAAAGAGACAATTGTGGGGGTCCAAATGGGATAGGTTGTTGGCCACCAACATCCACCTATATCAAAATATGCCATAATTAAATTACAATAATCAATACTTATCATCATTATTGAGCCTTGTGCTAAGTGTGTACACTCCATGATTTCCACCATACCTCACATGGTTACCTATACCCATCAGGACTTGAAGTTAGTATTGTTGTATTAATGAACAATCCTTTATATTGTTGCAAAGTAACTACCATTATTATCATCCATTATTACCATTATCTACCTTGAATTTTCCATCTTTCATCGTTACCCTTCCAAATTTCAATCTCACTGCACCCAATCGCTATCACAACTCTTTCACTGAAAATCTACCTATCGACACTCCTCCTCAATGGGTCTATTGTCACTTCGAGTGCTGTTATAGAGCTGTTACAAAATGGGTGGACATGTAATGAGATACAAATATGAAAGCACTCATCGGGTGTGATGCAACGCAAATGTTTCTTAAATATTATTGGATGCAGGATGACATGTATATTTGGAGAAGCTACAAGGATTTGATGAAGCTATTACAACTGAATTTGCATTAAACATGGAAGGAAATCATTCTAGAGTTCGTGGGATGGATATTTCAATCATGGAGGAAATTGTCTCAATTGTCGGAAATTTGTAGCGAGGAGGTCACAAATGGTTCTCTCAGAAGTCTCCTCTAGCAGAGTTTCCTCATTCTTTTTTATGCACTGGGGAGACAATGGTCCAGAAAAGGTGAGTGTATGATGTTAAACATATTCCATAACCATGGGGTGAGGTGGTGTATTATGTTATGAGGTGTGTTACCTACGAAGGTTGTTTCTCTATGTTGTTTGAATATAATTTCAAACTCCTTGCATGCTTTTGGTTTCGGCATGCACAGGTTCATTCATTAGACATGCCATACTATGTATGGAGCAACCTTCACTTGATGTCACAATATGCCGACCAGTCTTGATAAGAATTAGCAGTTCCCATAAATCATGGGTTGGTTAGGTTATTGGTGTTGCATGTTGTATATCGAACCATTGTGGCTTGGCCACAATTCACTGAGCTAGTAGAGGAAGAAATCGAAGGTATGTTGCCTACAAGGGAGGAGGAAGAATACTTAACAGTAGAGAAGAGGCCATAGATGATGTTGTTCCAGTGTCACCTCATGGTCCAATAGATATAGATGTAATGGAGATAAAAGAGAGTGCAATCCATGTCGCTCCGCAAGAACCAGCGTCAAATACCAATTTAAGAAGGAAATTACCACCCTCGGATGCAGTTACAGGGGCTATTAACAAACAAGAACTAGCATCAATTTTCCAAACAATTGAAGAGGATTTGTTTGAAAATGTAGGTGGTGCTGACACACAAGAACCAACACCACTTGTTCAAACAATTGAAGAACCTTTGATTGGAAGTGTAGGTGGTGCTCGCAAACATGAACCAACACCACCTGTCGAAGTAGTTGAATAATCTCTATATGAAAATGAAGGTGGTGTTACAACACAAGAATGAGGAACACCTTCTCAAATGGATGTGGAAACTTTGGAGGAAACAGGAGTCGCAATCGGCACTGCTCGACAAAAACTAGTGGCCGTTGCTAGGTATAAGGGAAATTTTGAAGACGCAGAGGAAGAAAGATAAAAATCAAGCATAAAATAATTGGTGCACATAAAAGAAGGAGGGTCTTAATTAACAATCACGAGAAAATTGAAATTGATGAAATTATTACTCTCTCTGCTTTTCCTTCGTATTTTCCAAAAGGGGCAAGGAAATATTGTTCCTCTAGATGCATAGAGAAAGAAGAATCTTATCCCCCGATCCTAAATCTTTTTGGGAAAGCTAAGGGCACCATTATCGACATTGTTACTCAAAAACCATTATCGATTGGTGAAACAATTGAGTAAATTGAAGGCTTGGTGGTCGACATTATCACACAAGAGCTAGTGTCGAACGAAGGTAAAGATGAGGAATTTATGGTGGCTACTACTTCTATAGACACCATTCCTAAGCAAATGGAGGATGATGTTGCTAATAAAACTAACCTTCAAGGGTTAGAAACCATTCCCAGGTATATGGAGGAGGACGTTGTTAATGAAACTAACCCAGAAGGGATAGATACCATTCCTGAGTAGAGGGAGGAGGATTTTGTTGATTAAACTAACTTGCAAGGGTTAGGAACCATTCCTGAACAGATGGAAGAGGACAGTCGAGCAGTAGAGAAATTGTAAGAAGAGGGTGTCAAGGAAACTACTTCAAAGGACCTCACAATGAATATAGAGCCAAAGAGGAAGGATGTAGAGACTCTAACACGTGAAGAGGGACATGGTGGAATTTTTTCCTACGTCGAGGAAGAAATAGAATAAATTAGAGTAAAGAAAGAACTAGTTGACAACTTTATTGATTGTCAACTTCCAAACCTTGGATGGACTATGATACCTGTGGAAGAAGTTGTTATAAAGTAATATTTCATTGAGCAATGCGTGAAAAGGAGACCCCATCATAGGGAAAGATATGAGTCAGAATTTAGAGAGAATATGCAGTTGAAAATAGAAATCATGAAACTGAGGAAAAGAATGTAGTGCTTACAAAGAAGATTGAGGAAGCATATGAAAAACATTGTGAAGCCCTAAGCTGAAACTATTTAAGTGGAAACACAGACTCAAGATAATACAACAAATTTAGTAGGTACATAGAGAAAATAATTTGTGCATGTGATCGAACCATGGGAGTTTGTTCTGACTATAGAAATTCAAAAGTGGCAAGCTATGACAACTTGCCTTCAATGGGGGACAATTTGTTTAGAAGCTCACCATGAAAGAATAAGGGAAGTTTATGAGCAAGCTATGAGAACAGTATCTAGCTACATAGAATAGATAGAGAAGAAAAAGAGGAAGCATGATAAACAAAATAAGCAAATTGAGGACCTTAAATAACAGGTAAAGCTATTCAA
This sequence comes from Pinus taeda, assembly GCA_000404065.3. Classification (NCBI taxonomy): domain Eukaryota; kingdom Viridiplantae; phylum Streptophyta; class Pinopsida; order Pinales; family Pinaceae; genus Pinus; species Pinus taeda. The sequence continues at coordinate 177,144 of APFE031525668.1, read as the reverse complement.
GGTTGATAAGAAATAAATGTTTACTTTCACATAGCAAGTAATGGCTTGCCGACCCCCTTCTCATAGCTAGACTTTGTTCCTCCATGAGAAGTATCTATTCTTTTGTTTAAAGAGTATCCATGAGTATCTTAGTCATGAGATGAAAGACGCAATACAGTTTATGCACATCTTGAGATGCCACAATATTCTCGATCAACACTTGATGGGAAAATTCTACATGCGTGATTGCTTTATGGGAAATGATCAATCATTTAATCCAGTGCCATATGTAGGAGGCATTCAACTGAGAGCCTTTACCTCCTACATATTCAATCAAGTTAAATGGAAAAAGGCCTTTGAAATGTTTGAAGAAAATTAGGAAAATAGGCCACTTGGGCTTCAGATGGAGAGCCACTTGTCCTTCGGATGGAGAATTGTGAGTCTATGAATGTTTATAATAGGCACAAAACCCTCTTAGCAATTGAGCGATGGAAAGAAAAGATGTTGGAAACCCAAAAATGGTGCATCGACATATACACAAATAAATATTTACTTGTCAGGAGGAGGACCGAGACAACTGTCAGAAACGATTGATGTTATCATCATCAACTTTCAGAATACCTTAGCCTTATAGAGCCCCCAATTTTGTTTAGGCTTTAAATAGGGTACCTTCGTATATTGCATGCATTCGGATTTGTGGGGTCCAAAGGATGGCTTTGGGGTTTTGATTTCCCATTATCTGGCTGCCAGCCGATCAATACACTCCATCTTATGATCTAGATGAGGATCGGTGGAAATAAGTCATTCAAACATATGGATATAAGACTTCAGGAATAGAGATGGCACAAAATATTGATCACATCTTATGATCTATACACAAAGTATTGATCAATACACTCCATCTTATGATCTAGATGAGGATCGGAGGAAATAAGTCATTCAAACATATGGATATAAGCCTTCAGGAATAGAGATGGCACAAAACATAACATCATGTTGATCATCAAAACTAGAACCCAGATTTGTTCATGTGATGAACTACATGAGGACATGTAGTAAGGCAATTTGGGGGGAGATGTTGGTGGCTAGATTAGACTACTTTTACTCACCTTTTTATCCTCTCCTTTTTATCCATTTCACGATAATAGTCATTAATCGGTATCTTAAAACTCACATGTATACCGCTTGTCATGTCTTTATGGATTATTGGTAAATGAAGCATAATCTTAGGGGGTTATTACCTAACTCGCTTTCTAATTCAGCTATTTCTATTGATTTGAAGGGAGAATGACTAGGACCATGATTGACTCGATGACATCGTCAATACTCACAACGCTATTGTTGGATACGGGATGAAACAGTGAATCAATTTTTCGATTGGCACACGATTACGTTTTACATTGTGTTCCATTCTAAAAACCACCATGTAATTCAAGGCAAATACTAGAGTGTCATGAAAGCTATCATTGTTAAGAGTCATTAAGGTTAAAACATAAATACTCTAACTCGGAGTGTGTAACAACATACTCGTAATATTTCTTTGATTAATGAAAGTTTGATCTTCTGAGCATATTATGATTTGTTGATCTCTCCATAGCCATAATGAGGGTGTTGGGCTCACTCTCCTAACCAGGTGTTGTTGGATTAGATGTGTATTTATGTTTATTTATGTGAGTTTATTGTTTTTGTCAATTATGAGTGTGTTGGTGTGAGTCCTAATAGTTGTTACACTTATTTACTCTTACAATTGTTAGTGATGTTACTCTTACTTGCGGTTACATTATTGCTTGTTTTTACACATTGATGAATTTATAGATAATGTTCAACTATAGGTATGGAAAATTTGGCCTACAAATACAATGCATGATAGCCTTGAAATATTTGGTAGAAACCTAGGTTGACAATTAAATGTGGATTGGGTGGATTGCTGATTCATACTTGGACACCAAAAAATACCATGCCAAAAACCATACATTCTCACAAACATCAAGTCTCCAACAAAAATTTTGTTTACTACCATGATTAGAGAATCCCCTTGATGTATAATTCAAAGTGGCAACATCAAGGACTAAAAACATGTAAAGTATATGAGTTTTAAAGAACTATTAATATACAAGTGAATCATGTGTTAGTAGTGATAGTGATAATATTGTAATTGCTTGAAGTTATTAAAAAGTTCAAATATTCTAAGATTATCCTTATTAATAATTATGAATAGCATTTAATGGAAAATTATTTCAAGGAAGAAATAAAATTCCTAAAAGTTATAAGATGACTCCCCAAAATAAAAATGATAAATTTTCACAAACCTACGGTCCGAAACTAGAAATTGTATTTACCACCATGGTTAAAAAGGCCTTTCATTCATAATGCAAAGTGGAAACATCAAGGACTAAAACCTTGTGAAGTGCATGAGTTGATTTTTTTTTTTAATTGACATGTAGTTTACCACTCATGTAATAGATGTGATAGTGCTAATATGATAAATGTTTGAAGTTATTAAAAAAGCATTAAACATTCTCAAGATATCCTTATTATTACTCCTACATAGGATTTAACATAAAATTGTTTTAAGTAATACATAAAATTCCTAAAGGTTATAAGAGCAATGAGAAAGAAATTGCTTAAATATTAGTAACACTCCTGAAGCCAAGAAATGAGACAAAGTGTGTCTATGTCAACTTTTCTTAATCACGTTACTCAACTGATGCAATCAGTGAAAATGAGTCATGATGATGAATCTAGGTAGAGTCAATATGTGTTTCCCCTTTTATACATATGATGACAGCCTTTAGAAAATTATAATTTTTTTAGAGAAACTAACTTCGGACAAGCACACATATAGAAACAAATATATAATGGTTATGAACGATCTCCAACATAGCCAATGGTGGATTTTGTGCATCATGACATCCACTCAGAGGTAAAAATTGAACAAATCCATGACAAATTAGTTTACCTTTAAGGTAGAATGGAGTATATACAATGGCATGCCCATTAGGCTTTCCATCATCCTTTGCCTCGAGTCAATGAGCAAGGTGGGCCAATTCTGGCTCTCCATCTTGAACATTGATGAACATGGATTGTTTTGATCTATTTGGGATTTTTTGGTTATATTGGGTTATGAGAATATGGCTTTCTAGTGTCATTATCTTATTTGTAATGTGGTTTTGTTTCCATATTTGGCCCATCAATTCTAATAAGAATGAGGCATTTAGGTTTGTTTTATGGAGCCTATCATGATTTAACATGAATGCGAACTAATCGAAAAATTTTATTTACAAAAAACAAGGGTGAGGGAAAGTAAATCCAGCATACTTGTAAATTTATTTTAGTTGTTCATAAGAATAATTTCCCCCCCTTATATAGAACATGCCATTTCTGTATTAATCTTGTAGTCACACAAGTTTCATAGCAAACTTGAACGAAGGTGGAGATTTTGAGGAGCTTGAACAAACCTTAGAGGGTGAGAGATCTAGGATGAGTAGGCTTAAGCATGTATGTGTCCATCGAAATTGCACTCAGCCATGAATTATGGGTTAATTAGTCGAACACTGCCTCATGCTTGGCCTCTAATAGCAATAGTCTCATAAACATAAAATCTATATTGTTGTTAGAGAATGTAAGAGTCTTGACTAAAGCAAGTTTTCTATTCAAGAATTATCTTGCTTACATACTTGTTAGGATTACAAAATTATAGAAGCTATGGTGTGTAAAGACACAATTGGCTTGGATCTCAATGGTCACTAAACAAATTTATTTGGATTTTTTGTCCCAATCATTCATAAACCATCTCATTTTTTCTTGAGCTTTGATACGAGTTATTAGGGACCAAAAAACACTAAGAGAAGTGGTGGTGTTTAAAGAAACCCATGATTGGGATCCCAATGAAGGATACATTTATTCATAGTTTTTGCATTAAAATAATGATTTTCAACATGAATATCATGGGAAAAACCATACATTCTCAAAAACCTTGAGTCCAAACACCAAATTTTTTTTCACTACCATGATTAATGAAGCCCTTGATGTATATTGCAAAGTGGAAACATCAAGGACTAAAAAGTTGTGAAGTACATGAGTTTCAAGAAACTGTTAATAGACAGGTATGTTGGAAATACTCAGAGTGGGGGCGAATCAGTATTCCTGAGCAATTAACACTTTTAAATATTTTTAGAGCATTATCTAATCTTCAATTATTATTAATGTTTATACAATAATAATAGTAAATAAAACAACAAAGTAGGCACAAGAATTTTAGGTTGAAAACACTCTCTCGGTCAAAAACCACTAAAATATTTTCTAATAAATTCTTTAATCTTCCTCCCCAACTAAAATGAAAGTAACCAATTCCTATAATTCTAGAAAATAATTCTTCTCCAATGGCCACTCGAAGGACACCCCAACACCCTAGTTTCTTTAGTAATCAACTGAATGGATGCCCCAACACCCTAGTGAGCCACAACTTGCTCTAGCACCACCCTACCTCTGTGAAGTGTTCATGGGCCGCAACCTATAGGAGACTTCATACATGTGCCTAGCCCCTCCCTCCCACCCTATAATGACTAAAATAAGACAAGACTATGGATTCCCAAACTAGGCACAACAATCCATGATACTTTAAGATGTAAAATAATTTTCATGTACTTGACCAAATACCCAATCACTCTATGACCTACAACTCAACCATGACATCATCCCAATAGTGACTCCTATACCTCCCAACACTGCTTCTTCAACTCTAGGAAAAATGACTCTTTCACAAATGACACTTTTACAATCTTTAAAATTATGACTCTTTTACAACTTTATAATGATGACTCTTTTACAAGGGACTCTTGGCCTTGATAGTTCTTCACAATATTTAGATGGATGTCATGTATCTAAAGAATGTCGCATTGACTCTTGGCCTTGATACTTCTTCACAATATGTAGATGGTTGTCATGCCTTCGAATGATGTCTCGCTACAATTCTTCCTTTGATTTGATACTTCATCTCTTGAATGCTTTCTTGATGATGTGCTTGAATCTATTAAAAAATTTCCACATGAAACCAAACCCAAAACAAAACAAAATACCCTTCAACTTACCTCTGCATGTAAAACACATGTAAGTGCATAACAATGAATAAATACAAATTAAATTATAATGTGTACCTAGAGTGTGCTTGTCACTTTTTTTATTGACATGTTGCAACAGTAGACAAAGGCTCCCACTCTTGATATAGCACAAGACTCTATGCAAGAATATATCCAAAACTCACCTAAATATATACACAATAGAATTTGATGACATGCCCTAGACATGTGATGAACCATGTTCTAAGTACAACAAAACAGACCATTCTATCAACTATGAAAAGACAAGTAACATGAAGTTACAACATCATATAGATTTAACATACCCGGTGTAGCATCAAATGTGTAGCATCAGTAATAGGACTTCCGAAATGTGGTATCAAAACTAACTCTGACATATAAAGACATAGAGATATATCTTAGACCCTGTATATACTTACATTGTCCACCAAAAACATATGTTTAAGTTATGGCGGAGTTCAATAATTATTACAAACACTATCCCATAATGCATATCTTCCCCCCTCAAATCAGAAAAGGGCGTCCATGACCATAAAGCATAGGAAAAAGGGAAAGGACATTGAGGATTCATAAATTCAAGCAAAAAATCGAATAAAAGTGGTGTACAATACGACAAAGGAAATCAAAGCATTATAGATCAAAAGATTTTAAATGCCCAAAAAAATAATAAAACAAATATTAGATCATTATTTAAATAGATATTTACCTTAGGTGGAAAAGTGACGAATGCATGATTGGTGATAAATGTTAATGACTGGTGGTAGAGTGATTAGACAATAATCATATAATGCATATAAAGATATAGTTTATCATGCATGTTGGCTAATTGAATGAGAAATGTTGTTCAAATTTTAACTTCTCCTTTAGAAATGAATCCATATGGGGTAATAGGATAGAGAGTATTTGCCAGTGTCACATAATACTTCAATACCACAAGTAGAGCCACTGTTGCCAGCAGGCATTCATAGCCTCGACATGGTCTCTTTTTAACCCCAAAAATGAGCCAAAGACCTCCATTTAGTTTTTAGATGATTTTCTGTTTTTTATTGCTATAAATAGACCACTATGTTAGCATTGTAACCAAATAATCATACTGTTAGTCACTAGAATATAACAAAGTGATCAGGCTGGCTTATAATGAGACCCCCTATCCTTTCGACAATTTTAACTATCAACAAGGTCATTACCTTCATGTGGTGGCCATAATGGAATGTCACCTATTACACCCTTATGATCATGGTAGGCTTGCTCATGATAAGACCCCCTATCCTCTTAATGACAATGCTTGTTACTTTTTCATACTTTTATATTTTAATGCTTTTATTGTAAAGAGAGGGAGGATCATTTACTCCTTAAAAGTTATGGATGGTGTAACAATTAAAAAAACGAAATGCCAATGAAAGTTATATTTCCTCCCCATATCATCATATCAAAGGGATTTATCCATTTGAAAGTGTAAGACATAAACTAGCATTGTATTAGAATAACAAATCATTTTATGATGTGTCCAAAGAGAAAATATTTAACCAATCATTATATAGGTGCACCATGTCAGCTTTGGAATAAAGATGATCATCAAGGGGTTTTATAAGTTATAATGGTATTATATTATTGTTTTTCTTTATCTTAGGCGCAAATCCAACTAGATGGTTTTTAATTCAAAACATAAAAGAGAAACAAAAATGACAAAATGACTCACGATGAAACAGTAAAGGGAAATCACAGTTATTCCTACAAAAAGACAAAAAGTTTTGTTCAAGTGATTGAACAACAATCGTTCAATTGAATTAATAGAAAAATCGAAAAGAAAAACATGCAAAGGTGTTTCTCAATCGATTAAATAACAATCGTTCAATTGTTTGAACAACAAAATTCAGAAAACACAAAAGTGTTGTTCAATTGATTGAACAACAATAGTTCAATTGCTTGAACATAAAAAATAAAAGATGCAAGTGCTGTTCAATTGATCAAACAACAAAAATAAAACATGCAAAAGTGTTTTTCAATCGATTGAACAACAATTGTTCAATCGTTTGAACAAAAAAATTAAAAAACAAAAATGTTCAATTGATTGAACAATAATCGATCAATCGTTTGAACAACAAAAATAAAACACGCAAAAGTGTTACTCAATCGATTGAACAATAATCGTTCAATTGCTTGAACATAAAAAATAAAACACACAAAAGCGTTGTTCAATTGATTGAACAACAATCGTTCAATCATTTGAACAACAAAAATAAAACACACAAAAGTGTTGTTCAATCAATTAAAGAACAATCGTTCAATCATTTGAAAAACAAAAATAAAACCTGCAAAAAATTATTGTTTAGTCGATTTAACAGTAAAAATGAAAGATGCAAATGTGTTGTTCAATTGATTGACCAATAATCGTTCAATCGTTTGAACACCAAAAATAAAACGTGCAAAAGTGTCATCCAATTGATTGAAGAACAATATTTAAATCATTTGAACAACAAAAATAAGACAAACAAAGGTCTTGTTCAATCAATTGTATAGTAATCGTTCAATTGATTGAACAACAACACACACACAAAAGTAAGTGTTGTTCGATCGCCAACGGTGCAGAACCTACAACTTTGAAGGAAGCAACACCTGAAACACAAAAACATAAGAGAAATCAGAAAAGAAACAACACTTTATTTAAAAATAGTAAATAAATAAATTAAAAAATTAAGTTACAACAGCTACGGTTTTATTTCCTAAGGGAATATCAAAATGTCAATGGAAAAAAATGATCTCTTGGAAAAATGTTTTGGCAGCAGTGACATGAATCTTCAAATGGAAATCAATTTTCCATTTATTTTGTTATGAAACTTTTAGGTAATGAATTGGATGAAATGTCCTTGTTTCATCAACTTTTCTTTCAAGAATCGCTCATTCATAAACTGACTTCTTTTATTCTACTGGAACCTGCAAAAAACGAGTGTCTACCTGCAATAAAACATGAAATCGTGGAAGAAGAGAGGTGATTAGGATCTCATAATCGAAGAAATATGAAAAAAAATAACAAGTAGTTACTCGATAAAGCAAATCTATGGAAAGATAAACAAAGAAAAAAATTGTTTCTCACCTGTGGGAGAGCAGTGGTCGACCATACTAACAGTAGTGTTTCAATCATAACTCCTTTGTTTTTCGTATGATTTGAGTGATTATTACTCCAAACGAGAGCTACGTTAAAGTTATATAACAAATAGAAACATGTTTTTAAAATTTCATAAGATGATCTATCAAAGTTACTTAGGACGACCTGCATAACAAAGTCATTTTTTATTTCCCAACTTAGACCAACAATGGATATTTTAAGCATATATTTTCCATTTGATAATAGATTGAGATGATTCAAATTGGAAATGAGATAAAATTAATTTATTTATCTGAAATATAACCATGTTTTCAATACAATAATAATTGATGGGTAAAATATTTTAATGAATAGCTGGAAAACTAAGTTTTAAGAGTGCTAATTTACGATAGACAGTCGGTATTTGGGTCATAACTTTCACATACGTTATTGAAATAGAGTGATTAAAATTATCCTGTAAACTAGATTCATAGAGGAATAGACTATAGAAGCAAGTTTTAAAAATATAGTCATTTAGGATTCCAAAAATGGATTGTCCCAACTTTGTCGCTGAGTTACCTACTAGACACCCTGCCAATGTTTTGGTTATAACTTTTTCATTTCAGATCCAAATGGAGTGATTCAAAATGGGTTGGAAAGTAGAAATAAAAAGACACATAGGATAGAAACAGGTTTTAAAAATATTTCTTTTTGGTACCTCAAGACATGGGTTTCCTGACTATGTCTACAGAACTTTCATCAAGCCCACAAGCCAAAAAATATGATATTCAAACAATTTTCCCAAATTGGAGATAAAAATGAATATGAGTGTTTTTATAACTTTTATTTTCAATATAATACATCTGCATACACAAATAAATTAAAATATGTATCACCGATGTTAATTTCCACAACGTGTTGTAACAAAAACAACTATTTTTACATAATAATAAAAAGATTTATTTATGTTCTTATTTATTTTATTTTCTACACTAACGTACTCTTCTTTGAAAAATGAATATTCTTATGTATAAGAGTAATTCCAATGGAGCCATTTTTGAAATAAAACCTCAAGTATGTTCATACCCAAATTTGAAAAATGCATGTTAAGAAATAGTAGGGTATGAGAAGCCAACTTCCCTTGAAAGTATGATGTCAAAAATTGTTGAAGAATAGAGTGATGTTGTAAACAAATAATGGAGTGAAACCAACCTTCAATATATCCTTTAATTTCTTGATTTCCCATAGCCATCGCATCATGAAGTTCTTGAGTTTTTAAAACAGGTTGTTCATCCAGACTAGAAGAATCCTCATTTTCTTCCATAACTTCTAAAATTTTTGGATTTGAAACATTCTCAATATCAATATAAGTTTTCTAGAATGGTTCATGTGAGATAGAATGGGTGGGAAGGGTAGGCAAATTTTTCAGTTCAACACTATAAGCATTTTGTATTGGTTTATTACTGTGAGGGTGTGGAACGAGTTGAAGAGGAAATTCTGTAGGGCATGGAGCATTTTGATGATGTAGTTGATTGGGTTGTGTGGATGATTTTGATATGCAAGCAAGATGTTGTGGAATATTTGGTGAAGAATATGGATGATGTGTTTGTGCTACAAGATGTGGGAGAGTATGTTGAGATTGACATGGTTTCCCTAATACATGAGTATTCCATAATGGATTATGCAAGTAAAAAAATGGATAGGAAGTGTTTTGAAACATACATGCGAGCCACAATTTCCATGGTTTTGACCTTGTTGCATCTTCTCCATCTCTTTGATATTCTTCTTCCATCCAAGATAAGGAAGGGTGACTATCGATGGGATTCTCCTTTTGGCAATGAGGGAAAAACACTTCTTCAATTTCTTGATTTTTCTGAGCCTGAAAAACATCCCATGGTGAATTTAGAGAGCTAATAAAATCAATTTTCAAATTTTCAAATAAATCATTGATTTCAACTCCTATATCTCATGTTCTTGTAGTAGATTCAGAAAAGAAAGAAGATACTTCTCTAGAATTCTTACCAGCCTTGGATATTCCTCTTGAATACCTTATGCATAATTCACAAACATCATCATATCATAACTGAAAAACATCACATTTTCCCATTAGATTTAAGAGTTCTAAAAATTCATCTTTGATTCCTTTAAGGAGCAGTGTTTTTAGGATCTCTTTTTTCAAATACTTATGCTTTGATTTTTGAAAGTTGTATTTAAATTGCTCTACATAGTCCTCCAAGCTCTTATCTTTCCCTTGTATCATACTAAAAATATCTTCACTAGCTTGGAAATAGTCTTGATACATTTTCAAGAATACATTCTTCATGTCCTCCCATGTTTGATTGCAGTTCCCATCAAGGCTCATAAACCATTAGAGAGCTACTCCTTCTAAAGTAAGACGACAAATTTTCAATCTTTGAGCATTAGTACAATAATAATATCCTCTACAAAGTCCTTCAAACTCAAATAAGAATGTATCTAGACCGTCATTTACCAAACCATGAAAATTTGGTTGAGCAGATGGGGGAATTATGTGCATTTGTGTCACTCCTCCTAGATCTTTGATAGGGAATTCAAAAGTAGAAATGTGAGCCATTTCTTACCATAATAGAAGATGTTCTTCATGTGTTTCTTTTAGGCTCCTCCTTCAAATGTTCCTATCAATTGGTTAGTAAAATGGGTGGTGTTTACATCACCACTTGAGTGGAATTATGAGATTTTTTAAAAATTATACCTCTAAAATTTCTATTTCTATCACTGCATGCTATATGACCTAAGCTTGACTACTGAGGGTAGACCCATCACTAGTTCCCGAGGATGCACACGTAGGTTCTTACCTTCTGTCTTCAGTATCTAGCTCTCACAAAGTCAAGTATGCATCTACAACTAGATATTAATGTGGTAGTGAAGCTTGACTGTCTCTCTAGCAATGGTGCCTAAATGTTGGGTAAAATTAGTTACTTCATAAATAAATAAATAAAAAAACTAATCACCTAGACACTAATTATCAACCCGAGTGTCTTTTTATTTCAAGGAAATCGGTAAAATATACGCATAGCAATACCAACAACTAACATTGGTTCTATATGATTATGCTCTCTACTATCAAGCTCTTTTACCAAGAAATAAAATGTAAGACTTGAATAATAAAACTAAAATTAAAAAGAAGAAAGTAAATAATAGGAAAAACAATTATGCTAATCACACAACTTGGATCATTTCTAAATTAAATCACATATTGTTGAATTGGAAATTTAATCTATTGCACTCAACATAATTCAAATTCTAATATAGATCAACACATCAAATGAAATCTAGAAATTGGATGAAATAAAAAATCTAGAAAATGTAGCAAGCAACAAATTAGTTAAAAGAAAGGAAATCTACTTGAAGAAATGACAATTGAAATCCCAATAAACAAGCACACAACTAAACTATTGTAGATGTTCAAGGTAGCACCTCATCTAAGTTAGTGGGCCCAACTGCCCAAGACTCAGTTATGCCTTCAGAAATAACTCAGATCAGATTACAAATAACAGATGTAGAACTCAATGGATAACTTCCTTCATTAAAACATATGAGAGAAATAATTATAACATAATGAAGCTCTTAGCTTTGCGTCAAATTCAACAATTGTTCATCTCTCATATATGATCTCTTATCTATTCTTCTAAATCCTATTTAAGAATTGTCAATCTCCTACTCATAATTATCCTTCATTATCCCCCCCATTGTCCTCTAATTCTCCTCCTATTATCCTCTCATCTCTTTGATCTCTATTTTCATTTAAATAAATAGAGAGAAAAGGGAAGTTACAACAAAGTTGATTACAAGATGATTTCCATTACAATTATGGATTGATTACATAATACTAATAAACAAGATCATATCAGAAATATCTTCCCATCATGATTGAATTGGAACAAGTCGAATATGGTATTGCAATTCAAAGAAATTGGAAAATGGTCTCAAAAGAAAATTTGAGAAAATCCTCTTCGAAGAGCCTTCTATTTCTCTTAATACAGATCAAATTTTGGAAAACTTCTCATCACAAAACTAGTTCAGTCCGTTCTAAACAAAACCCATGTTTCATATTTCCTAAAATCTCCTTCATTTGTCTGAAACATCCAATGTAAAATTGTCGCTTCTTATTCCCATGAATTTTTGAGTTGGAATATTTGATTATGAGTTGGAGATAAAATTTTCAATCGGGAAAAGATCTTGGAGGCTAAAATCATTAGCGATGTTACAAAAAATCCATTAATAAACCATCATTGGTAAAATCATGCATAATAATAATCAATTTATTAAAAATAAAAGAGAAAAATAGTATTTATCCATAAGAGCATAAATAATTATAAAATGGAATTATATGATAAATTATGATAAATGATGTGATAAATAATGGTAGAAATGGATGAAATAGATGTTAAAAAGTGATATTAATAATGGAAAATTAGTGGCCCAACAAAATGATAACACACTATGAGGATATAGAAAGCAACACTTTTTTTAGCCAATTGATAAATCTCAAACAAAAGGGTTCAATGGTGGAGCACATTGAGGACTTCCCAAAATTGAATATAAGGATAAAAGATATTCCATAGGAGAAAGGATTGATGTGTTCATAGGGACTTTAAAGGATAACATCCAACATGAAGTTCACCTTTGGGAACCTGATTCATTGGAGAAGGCATTTAGTTTGAGAAGAAAAATGGAAAGAAAAATTATGGCAACAAGGAAACCTACCACTGACAAACATAAAGATGGAAGTGTTGTTTCCCCTGACCATCCACAACCTACAAGGTTGATACCACAACAATTGGAAGAAAATAAGAGAAAAAAGGCTTTGTTATAGTTGTGATAGAGAATAACTAAAGGTCATAAGTGTGCTGAGAAGAAATTATTTTACATAGACTGTGAAGAGGAGGAAGAAAAGGAACAAGAAACATCAAAATAAGAGGATAAACACTAGGAACAAACCCTATCTTGTAACACATTGGATGGAATTATCACTCTTAAAGCTATCAAGATAGAAGGCATATCAAGACAAAAAAGGTAACAATGTTGATTGATTTGGGTAGTACCCATAATTTTATTCATTGTAAGATAGCCAAGGAATTGAATTGCTTCCTATATTCAGCGCCAGAGTGTCAAGTAATGGTTGCAAGTGGAGGAAAAATATATTTCTTAGGAAAGTGTCATAAATATCAAGCTATCCATGGGAGAATATGTATTGAATAGCCCAATTCTTTCCATTCCCATGGATGGTGTTGATGGTGTACTAGTAGTCTAATGGCTACAATCCTTGGGTACAATAGATTTTAATTTCCAAGAAATTTTCATGAAATTTTCTTCAAAAGGAAAGGAAGTGGAATTAAGGGGTATTGCAAGGAAACTGAGAAAGATAATCAACTCTAATGGAATAACAAAGCTTCTAAAGAAATAACAATCATACATAATTACACAATTATGCTCACTATAGGTTCCCACATTGAGATCATATATTTCTCCAGATCTCCAAAAAGTCTTGGACAATCATTCCAAGTTATTTGAGACTCCCAAAGGCCTCCCACCTATTCGTGATCATGATCGTGTTATTCATTTAATTCTAGGAAGTGTTCCTCCAAACATAAAGCCTTACAAATATCCCTATGCCCAAAAGAGTGAAATTGAACATATGGTTGCAGAAATGCTAGAGGCTCGCATAATTCAACCAAGTCAAAGTTCTTTCTCTACTCCATTAGTATTGGTTCACAAGAAGGATGGATCATGGCGCATGTGTTTAGATTATAAGGAGCTCAACAAGCTTACTATTAAAGATAAATTTCCCATTCATGTCATTGGTGAATTATTGGATGAATTGCATGGATCAATTTACTTCACCAAGCTAGATCTTCATTAAGGATATCATCAAATCAGAATGAAGACAGAAGACATTCCAAAAATAGCATTTAGAACTCATGAGGGTCATTGAATTTTTGGTCATGCCTTTTGGCATTATCAATGCATCTTCTACATTTCAAGGTTTGATGAATTCCATTTCAAAGCCTTCCTTAGAAAATTTGTGTTAGTATATTTTTATGATGTACTAATCTACAACAAGTCTTAGAAGGATCATGTTCAACATGTTGACAAGGTGCTCAAACTATTTGAGGAGAAACAATTATATGCTGAAAGCTCCAAATGTTTGTTTAGAGTACAAGAGATGGAATATCTGGGTTAGATTGTATCTCATGAAGGTGTTAAGGTAGACCCTCGCAAAATTAAAACCATTAAGGAATGGAAAATCCCCAAATCCATAAAGAATCTATGACGATTTCTAGGGTCGACAGGGTATTATCACAAATTTGTTGATAATTATGGGAAAATAGTAGTACCTCTAACAACATTATTTAAGAAAGATGCATTTTCATGGACTCCAAAAGCAACGAAGGCCTTTGAACATCTTAAAGAGGCAATGTGCCAAGCACCAGTCTTAGCTACACGGGACTTCACAAATACCTTTATTGTGGAATGTGATGCCTTAGGAAATGGAATTGGTGTTGTTTTAATTCAAGAAGAAAGACCCATTGCTATCGAAAGCTATCCAATCAAAGGAAGGTATTTACACAAAGATATTTATGATAAGGAAATGTTGGGAATTCTACATGCACTTAAGAAATGATGACCATAACTAATGGGAAGACACCCGAAGGTAAAAATAGATCATGATAGTGTTAAATACTTTTTAGAACAAAAATTATCTTCAGAAGAGCAATGGAAATGGGTCACAAAGGTGTTGGGTTATGACTTTGAAATCATCTACAGAAAAGGGAAGCAAAATGTTGTGGTAGATGTAGTCTAAAGAAAGGATGAGGATGTGGAAGCATTTCTTTGCATCATTTCTATTGTCCAACCAGGTTGGATAAATGAAGAAAGGGATGAATGGAAAAATGATGAAGAAGTGTGGGCACTCATTCAAAAGTACAACAAGATCCCAATACATACGATACATTTAGCTGGAAAAATGATTCATTGTGGTACAAAGATTGGTTATACCTATCTAAAAATTCCAAACTCAAACAAAACATTCTTACAGAATTTCACATCTCTCCCTTAGGAGGGCACTTAGGATTTCTAAAAGCTTACGAGAGGGTTAAGAAGAACTTTTCTTGGGATGTCCTTAAATCGGATATTCAAAATTTTGTGGCAGAATGTTCGGTTTACCAAAAAAATAAAGTTGAAACAATTAAGACTCTAGGTCTATTACAACCTTTATCCATTCCAAGCCAACATTGGGAGGAGGTTTTAATGGATTTTATTACAGGTTTACCCAAGTCTAAAGGAGAGAGTGTTATCATGGTGGTAAATGATATATTTACCAGGTATGCGCACTTCTGTGCATTATCTCATTCATTTAAAGCGAGTACAATTTCTACTTCATTTATGGAAACAATTGAAAAGCTACATGGAAACCCAAATATTATTGTAAGTGAAAGAGATCCCATTTTCACTGGAAATTTTTTGACATAATTATTTTCTTGTCTTGGTAGTCAATTAGCTCATAGATCATCTTATCATCCTCAATCTGATGGGAAAAATGAGATAGTAAGAAAATGTTTGGAAGGATACCTTCGTTTCTTTGTCTTTGATAAACATACATAATGGATCAAATGATTGCCTCTGGCTAAATGGTGGTATAACACTCCCTTCGTTACTGCAACAAAAATTACCCCATTTATGGAACTTTATGGATATCATCCACCATCCATCACATCATATTTAAGAGAAAATTATATCTTTCAAGCAGTGGAAGATCACATTGAGCATCAACAACAAGTTCTCCAACTCTTAAAGGATAACCTCACCTTGGCGCATAATAGAATGAAACAACAGGTAGATCAACATCACAACAAAAGAAGTTTTGATGTAGGTGATTGGGTTTATGGTTAAAAAAATATAAACAAATGTCCCTCAAGAAAACTAAGAAGGATAATAATTTATCACCAAAGTATTATGTTTTGTACAAGGTGTTGCAAAACATATGCACTATGGCATACAAATTAGAGCTTCATGTAGTTTCTCCATATTTCATGCTTAAAGAAGGTTATAGGTGACAAGCTCCCAATTAAAGCAATATTTCTAGAACTTGATGAGGAAGGAAAAATCATATTGGAACCTGAAGTAGTAAAAGAAACAAGAACTCGATAGCTATGAAATTAATTAATTTTAGAGTATCTCATCAACTGGAAGAACTTAACCGTTGAAGATTCCACATGGGAGGATGAGAATTTGATACAAAAGCATCTATAACTACTCAAGCATTGAGGAAAACACACTTTTGAATGAGAGGGGCATGTTAGGTCCCTATAATACTAGTGATTCCCTCATTACTATTTTCATTGTATCCCTTATTATTATTGTTGTGCCCCTATTTTCCCCATATTGTTATTATTGTGATCCATAGAAGCCCACTATTGTTATTTTTATGCCCTTATATTTTTATTGTTAGGTTGACTTTGGTTATATTGTGACCCCTTAGACTCCTATATATAGAAAGGAGGTTTTTTCATTAATATCATCCAAGAATTTTTCATTTGCGTAATGTAAAGGAGGTTACCCCCTCGAAGCAGCTGATTTCTAAGGTATTTATCTTTGTTTTCTATCTTTTTGTGAGTTGGTTTCATAACATACACACATGAAGATAAAGGCAAACATGCTGGAAAAGGAGGATTTCAATGATGAGGATGACAAGGAGGAGGATCTAGTTGAGGATGATGCCATATTATTTGTTACAACTATGGACAACCACAACACTTTGCGAGAGACTCACAGAACGTGAAAACGACCTACAATTACTTTAAGTCTTTTGATCATGTCATATAAGAATGTGATGTCCTTATTGGGAATATGTAGGATAAAAGAAACCATAAACCTACATAAATTGTCGAAATGATGACCACTAAAGCAAGAGAGGATCAACTGCACATCGGTGTTGTAGCAAGAAGCGGAACTCCGACTGGGAATGATAAGGTTGATGGGAAAAATGAAGCTGAAACTACATGAATAAGGAAAAATATCAAAAAATCTCTTGCGTTTGATATATTGAATGAAAAGTAAGAATTAATGGAGGCGAGGCAAATCTTTAATGATGATGGGGCCTCGACCTCTACCACATAGTTGACTCAGAAGGATAACCATGAGATAGTACCCTTTGCGACAAAGATGGTGGATCTGAATGCATTAAAGTATTTTCTACAGTCCTACATGAAGTTGATGAGGAATCAGAAGGTTGTGGACAGATTACAGGAACTAATAGACTCCTCTACTTCTAGGGAGGTACCACAAAATGAGATGCATGCACTGAATACCATACATAGATATGAGAAGGGAGCAGGGAAAGAAATGAGGCTTACAATGTCGATTGGAGAGTATGACATGAATTAAGTTATCTTAGATCTTGGATTTGATACCAATGTCTTTCCAAGGAATACTTGGGAATGAATGGGTAATCCAAAGCTACAATGGTCTACTAATTAGTTGAGGATGGGAAATCAATAGAAAATATTACCTATAGGAAGGTGTTAATGTCACAGTGAACATCGATGGAATGCGCACTACTAGTGACTTCGAAGAGATTGTGTTAGTAGATGATAGTAATCCTTAGCCCACATTGCTTGGATTGGATAGGATGTTCTCCAACATGGCTATAATTAGTCTGAAGAAAAGGAAAAAATTATATTCGAAAGAAATAATATGGTGGTTATTGTTCCATTGGATCCATTAGAAGGGGTGAGGTATACAAAACTTGTCAAATAGAAATATTGCATAGATGACATTGATAATATATATTAGATGACAATGAAGGAGGAGGATGTTAGGACCTCACATTGTCCCTTTTTGACCATATATTTTTCTATGATGTCATCCTTTCTCAACCTATATTTAAAGTCCTTCTTATTGCTTTAACACACATTTCCGAAGGTATACAATAATTCTTCTCATTTCTATAGGTTTAATTTATTTTACATACACTTACATTATCTTCATAATTTATTGATTCAAAACGGATAGTTGCTGAAACAGTTACCATTGCAGACTACATTTCTAAAATAGCCTGGAAAACTGCAGGGCTGTTATTACAAGTTATGTTGTTGTAACAGTTAGAACAAGGAGCAAATACCGTTGCTGAAGCAGTCATGACTTGCATTATAGAACCCGATAGCAATAGAAGAAGATCATCGAAGGAAGCTACTACATTGGCTGTAATGACCACATTCCAAAGTCAACATTACCATAACCATTGTAACAACATTTTGTTAATAGGGGAAACTGATTTTCCTATTTTGGTATATTGGGTTAAAGATAGGACGTATGATGAAATCAATTGTAATAGATATCTCCTCTTTAAAAAGAGGAGACATCTACATTAGAGGGGACGAATAGACTGTGGGGAAGGTCAAGCTGAAGGAAAAGAACTGGAATCCTTTTGTAACATGAAATATTGCTGGATGAATAAAATATTGTTCTGAACATTTCCTTATAGTTCCTGTTCCTGGGGAATCTTGTGAGAAGGACAGGGCCCACCTTCATCACAAGATTCACCCATTATATTTCTTCAGTGTGTTAAGTGTGTCTCTTATCCATACCTTGTTAAAAGTTCTATTTACTAAATATTGTTTATGCATTATTGCTGAACCCTATTTTTCCAATTGATTGTTGCATTATTTAGTTTGTCCACAGTTAATTCATGAGTGTTTCATTGGCAATTGAGTTTATAGATTGAGTTGGAAAGAATGGTAATTAGAGGCAGGTGTTGAAGATTCCTGCTTTGGGAATAGGGTCCTTTTCTCTATTACAACATAGCTAACGCTTTCCTTTGTAGATTGATTCATTTTCATTAGATTACTCTTTTAATGAAATTAAGCATTCCTTGGTAACTGTCTGCAATAGATTGTTTTGTTGTAACGCAGAGTGGAGCTTCAGCTTGCTTGGAGCAAGGTGTGACTAGTTTATTTATTACTACAACTTTTATTTTTTTTTAGATTGAGCACATACAGTGTGTAGTTTCTTTTGAAATAAACAGACTTCCTTGGGTTGACAATTTAGGTAGCACTTAGTTGTTTGAATTAATAAGCAATTAAAGTAACCAACATTTTCGCACCATTTTCGGGGAGGGAAATCATAGATTTTAAAATAATTAATGATTTTCTTTTAGATGTGAAGAATGCATGAGAGGATGCAAGAAAACTAATCCTACAGATGGCAAGGGAAAAGGAAGAGGAGGAACAAAAACTTTTATCGATGAAATTATCTCAAAAGCTTAAACTTCTCAGAGGCTAAGCTCTCGGAAGCCAAAAGCTTAGCACTCTCTCCAAAAAAACTATGAAATAGAGGAAGTTGTGGGCCCTAAAAGGGTTGAAGAGGTAGTAGAAAATATTGAGGAACCAGTAGAAGTCATTGAAAAACCAATAGAAGATATTGAGGGAGCATTAGAAGACGTTGCGGAACCAGTTCAAGACATTGAGGAACCAACGAAAAGCATTGAAGACTGGGCAAGTGCAACAGGGGAACAACCAACGGAAGGAAACAATGAAGGACTCTTTGGAGGAGGATAGGTAGGAGGAGAGGGAAGAGGTGAGAACTCTCTCTCCACTTTGGGATTTTCTATTGGGGATCTTCCCAGACAAGCAACTCCCATGAAGAATATCCCACTCTCAGCCTTACGTAACTTCCATGGTTTATCTTCTGAAGATCCTGATGAGTTTCTTTTTGAGTTTGATATATTGTGTAGAAGTTATGATTATATTACTAATGCTAAAAAATTGAAGCTATTTCCAGCAGCACAAGAAGCAAATGCACTAAGATGGTTTATGAGTCTGGGAGGTGACGTAATCATGACATGGGAACAAATGAAGGAGAAGTTCTTGGCCAAATATCAAGACTAATGTCGGACAAGAGAAAAAAGGGAGGAATTATTTAAGATGGGTCAGAAAGATGAGGAAATTCTGGAGGACTTTGTGGAAAGACTACAATGCAATCTGCAGAGATCTGATCATCCCAATGTAAGTAAATATATTCTTAAGACAATATTATTGAAAGGTGTAGGGGATGATTGTTTAGACATGGTAAATATTCTTGGTAAAGGGGACATATCTAAAGAATCGTATGATGAAATTGTCAACCTCTGCAAGAGATGTTCAAGAGGAGCTACAAATAGATCAAAAAATAGGGATAATACATATTCAAGAGTCCAAAAATCAGCCACTGGAGGAGCAACAAGAGCTGAAATAGGTAATCTACTTGAGGAATTTAAAACTGAGATGTTAAGCTATTTTGCTTCACAGATTGACACCTTGTAGGTTAAAAAGAGACAAGCAGAGGCAAAAGCCAATTTGTCCATTTTCTGTCCTAAATGCAGATAAAAACATCCACTAAGGGAATGCCCATTGGACAAGGTACCAATTTGCACCATTTGTGAGAAGGACCATGAAACTCAAAAATGCCCTTCTTTACCAAGAAATAAAATCAGCATTGCAGCCAACTAAGGAGGAAGTTGAAGCAGTTTATTTGCTAAAAAAAAGGAGGCAATGGCAACCACGTGGACAAGGTATGAACTCTAATATGCCATTTAATCGTTGGAATAATTATCCTTCTTTTAATCAAGAAAAACTACCCGCCCTTCAATCAAATGCAATACCCACCCTTTAATCAAATGAATTTCCCACCCATGCAACAAACAAACCCCCGCTTTCTAGACCCTACAATGTGGACTCGTTGGCCTCCATAGTAACCTTATCTTAATCAATGGAACCCAAACTAGAGAGCTCAACAAATCATGTTCCCAAACCAATTTCCCTAGTTTCAACAACCACTCTCCCTACCATCAGGTGCCCCACCAAATAATTACACAATAAGACCCCAAATGCCTATGCAACCAAACCCTAACCCTAATAATAAAGCTGTGAAAGTCATTGATATTTAGAACTAGCCTATATCTCATGTTCTCCCTGTGCAATGTAATGATATCCATTTATGATCTGGGAGAATAGTTAAGCCTATTATTGATGATATTACTTCTTCTGACTCTAACAAAGAAGAGACAGAGAAGAATAATTTACCTAATAAGGGTTCTGAAACAGTCGAGCGACCCTCTAATAAAGGTGCTGAAACAACAAAACCACCATTCCCTGAGCTTCTAACTCTCACTAAGACACCTCAGCCACCTGCTTTTAATCTTCTAGGGGAATTGTAGAATCTTTACGTTAAAATTCCACTTTTACAATCATTCAGAGATGTACCAATTTATGCCAGAACTATCAGATATATTTGCATCAAGAAACCTGGTAGGAAAGCTAAACATCCCCTTACAGTTCAGGTGATGGGTGATATAGCTGCTTTAATGTCGGGAAAAACTCCTCCTATAAAATATGGTGATCCTGACCATCCTACGGTCACAGTACAGATTGGAAAAACTATTGTTTCATGAGTTCTAGTAGACTTAGTTGCTGCTATAAATATTATGACGCTTAAAACTGGACAACTGTTACAGCTGAAGAATGTAATTAGAGAGATATCAACCATCCTCAAGTTAGCTAACTGCTCCACGATCAAACTAGAAGGAGTTATTGAAGACGTTATCATTTTAGTTGAATCTTGGAACTACCTAGCTGACTTTGTTGTATTATAGACTAAAACAAAGTTGGGGGGACATCCTCCGATTTTGGGGAGACCCTAGCTGGCTACAGCAGATTCCTTTATCAGCTATAGGTCAGGTTCAATGACAATTTCTAATGGATGTCAAATGAAGCAACTTACTCTTTACCCTCATGCCACACCTATGATTAACAATGATGATTCTATATGGTTGGATTATGATGTTAATGCTATTCAACCCACTTTGACTATCTGACAAGCCTTAACTCTTAAAAATACCACAGATGATGAAGTAATTAGTAATTTTATTTCTGAACCCTCCTCGGTCACTTCTGAAACATATAATTAGTTAGCTGCAATTTTGGTACCTAAAACCTAGGAAAAGCTTAAACCTAGAAATCTACCTCAAACATCAACTACTATCAACTCTAAATGCATAACAGTATAAATTGAACTTGGCAAAACATTTAACATAAACCCTAACTTGTCAAATGTTCAAACACAACAACTAATGAAGCTACTTCGTGAAAATAAGGAAGCATTTGCATGGGACTACACATATATGAAGGGGATCTCCCCTGAATTATGTACTCATCGTATCTATATTAAGGAATGATGCCAACCAGTCTGTCAACCCCAGTGGTGAATGAATCCCAATTTGAGGCAAATTGTTAAAGAAGAACTTCAAAAATTGCTTAATGTAGGGTTTATATACCCCATATATGACAATGAATGGGTTTCTCCATTGGTGATAGTACCTAAGAAAAATGGGAAATGGAGAGTGTGTGTAGATTATAGAACCTTAAACAAAGCCACCCAAAAAGATCATTTCCCCTTTCCATTTATTGATCAGGTGCTAGATAGTTTGTCAGGAAAGATATTCTTTTCCTTTTTGGATGGTTTTAACGGATATAACCAAATCAAAAATGCACCCCAAGATCAAGACAAGACCACTTTTACTAGTCCTTGGGGAACTTTTGCTTATAGAGTTCTCCCATTTGGACTATGTAATGCTCCAACAACATTTCAAAGAGTAGTGATAGGAATCTTTTCTCATATGCTTAATGACACTATGGAGATATTTATGGATGAATTTACTACTTATGGTGTGACTTTTGAAGATCCATTACAAAACCTTGAGAAAGTACTTAAACATTGTATACAAGCTCACCTTTCCTTGAGTACTGAAAAATATCATATGATGATGAACGAAGGAATTGTACTTGGACACTTCATTTTATTCCTAGGGATTCAAGTAGATCCATCCAAAGTACAAGTAGTTCAGGCCCTTCCTATACCTAAAACACAAACTAATGTAAGAAGTTTTTTAGGACATGCTGGATATTATAGAAGATTTATCAAAGATTTTTCTAAAATAGCTTCTCCTTTGTTTGTGTTACTTATGAAAAATGTTGAATTTAAGTGGACTGATCTTTGCCAGCAAGCATTTTATGAACTTAAGCATCAGTTGTCTACATCTCCTATTTTAAGGGGAATTGATTGGGCACTTGCCTTTCATATATCCTCTGATGCTTTGGACACTGCAAATGGAGTTGTCTTAGGGCAAGAAGAAAATAATCTTCCTTATGCTATCTATTTCATTAGTAAGAATATGACCCCTCCCTGCTAAGATTAATTACACAATTACCAAAAAGGAATTTTTAGTAGTCATTTATGCTATTAATAAATTTCAACATTACATTACTGGTTACCGTAATTTTGTTCATACTGATCACTCGACCATTAAGTATTTAATGAACAAATCTGTCACAAATGCCCGAGTTACCAAATGGTTATTATTATTACAAGAATTTGATATTACAATTGTAGATCGACCAGGTAAAGGAAATGTAGTTGCTGATTTCCTTTCTCAGATCAAAATTGATGCTAATGCTCCAGTAGATGATTCCTTTCCTAATGAGTATTTATTTGTCGTATCTGCTCACTCACCTTGGTATGTAGATATTTCCAATTATCTGGTTGTACAGAAGCTACCATCACACCTATCACATCGGGAGAAAAGAAAGATCATTAAGCAAAGTTCTCGGTATAGCTGGATAAGTGGGTATCTTTTTCATACAGGACTTGGTCATGAAATCCGAAGATGCATTAGAGAAGATGAAGTTTATAATATATTAAAGGCTTGTCATGATGGCCCTTGTGGAGGGAATTTTGCTGATAAGAGAACAACACATAAAATTCTCAGAATTGGTTATTATTGGCCCTCACTTTTCAAGGATGCAGATAAACACGTTAGGGCCTATGATAATTGTCAGAGAATGCATCAACCTAATCATAGAGATGAAATGCCATTGAATCCCTAGGTAATACTCAAACCCTTTGAAAGATGGGCTCTAGACTTTATAGGACCCATCAATCCTCCATCCAGTCAGAGAGTTTACATATTGGTTTGTACAGATCATATGACTAAATGGGTGGAAGATAAGGCGCTTATTAGAGCTAATGAAGTGTTTGTTTTAACCTTTCTATTTGAGGAAATATTTGTTAGATTTGGAGTGTCTAGAGAACTATTCATAGATGGAGGACCTCCTTTCAATTCTCATGGTTTTAAAGCCATGATTCAAAAATATCATATTCATCATAAAATGACTACACCTTACCACCCCCAAGCCAATGGTCAGGTAGAAAGTACAAACAAATTCATAGAAGCCATTTTAATAAAAACAATGAAGGAGAATAGGAAGGATTGGTCTCAAAGGCTGCCTGAAGCATTATGGGCTTACAGAACTACCTGGAGGAACACTACAAGCTTTTCTCCATACGAATTGGTTTATGGTAAAAGTGTTGTTTTTCCTGTGGAATTTGAGATTAAAACCTTAATAACTGCTTTAGCTATTAACCTTGATTTTACTTATGCACAAATTGCCAGGTTGCAGCAGCTCCAGGAGTTGGATGAAAAGAGGATAGATGCCATCCACCAAACAACTATGGTTCAACAGCAAAGAACTAGGTGGCATGATAAAACTATTAAGCATAAGAAGTTCCGAAAAGGTAATTGGGCTTTATTGTATGACTCTCGGTTTGGAAATTTTCAAGGGAAATTATGAACAAGATGGCTGGGACCTTACGAAATAGATATTGTTTTTCCCAATGGAAGAGTAATGCCCCTAACAATTGATGATTCTAAAACACCATTATTAGTAAATGAGTATCAGCTTCATCTCTACCAGAAACTGGTTCCTAAAGAGGATTTTAAGGCCACTTGCATGGCAGACTCACATTATATCTTTTTGGGGGAGCCTGCTGCCCCTCATTGCATTTAATTTCTACACTATATTATTTTTAGTATTAGATTAGATTTCTTAACTAATAATCCGTGTCAAGGGTTGGCATGTTACAATTGATCATTTCGCAAATCTCAGATAAAGGAAGGCTGGTTGAAAAGAACAATCTTATTGCAAGCAAAATTAAGCTTCATTTTGTGAAGCAGTGTTATATCACTCTAGTTCACAATTTATTCCCCCATTTCGATCATTTTCCCTTTCTATGTCCTCCATTATCTTTCAGAAACATCTTTTCCATTTTTATCATAATAATTTTTCAGCAACATCTTCCCTATTTTCCCATTTATAGCAACATTTTTCTTTACCATCCCTGTTGCTAAAACACCAATTCCCATCCATATTCCCGTTGCTAAAACACCGATTCCCATCCATATTCTCGTTGCTGAAACACTAACCCTTCCCATTTTTTTGTCACCGAAACACCAACTTTCACCCATTTCCTCCGTGGCTAAAACACCAATTCTTCTCAAAGAATGAATATATATTACTTTTCAGTGTGAGAAACGTCTATTGCATCATTCTTATAACTTTGTTCTTTCACTGCCTTCTCCTACCATTACACAAGCCTTTCATACAATTAACCTCATATTTTAAAAACCCCTTTTCCATAACCATTGATGATCTATTAGCAATGTATACTATGTTTTCCTAATATCGATCAAAGGTAAACATGAGGTATGTATTTGTATGTGTAAATATTATTAAACTAATGTCAAATGAGAAGATTATGATATTATTACCATGATATCCATACATTTAAAACTCATTATTCCAGTCGTAGTTGGGGGGGGGGGTGGGGGGGGAGTATCAAAATCATCACGCCATCATTTCACAACACGCCAATCACCATTGTTTTTTACCCATTATTACGTCTCATCAACCTGTCTCTATCTTATTATTCCATGATCTCATTTGCAAAATTTACTCTATCTCACGTGCGGTAACTTGGTTTTTCACTATGCATTTTACTGAAGCTGGTAACTATGGGAGGACTTGCTATTCGACATGAGCCCGACTCGATAGCCTTATTAGCATTACACCCAGAGGTATACCATATTTTTCAGTAGGCCGGTTGGGTAGATTATTTTCGGAGGCTTCAGGGGTTCGATCCTCATCAAGTCCTCGAATTCACACACAATCTATAGGAAGGCTACTCTACTATTCCAGGAGTTTTAATTCCAATCTCAGAGGATGATATAACATAGGTTTCAAGTTTAACGGTCAATGGCATTCAATGGTTTAGTCGTAAACACATCATTTTGACCACACAACAAGACTTTCTTCTACTAGGAGAGCAAGTTGAGTCTAAAGGCAGGGGTGTCGCACTTCATTCATTACCAATTCCATGGCTGATGGTTGCTGAATTTTTCAAGCACTATCTCACCTGTGAAGGTTGCTACCAGGTAGTCTATCAGCATGATTTTGTCTTGTTAAATCATTTGATACATGGTCGACTGTTAAATATGTCGTATTATCTACTTGGGTGTCTAAAGAATATCTCACATTACTGTATGAATGCCAAAAATCCACTCCTTTCCCTCACCCATCATTGTCTTGTTCAGTTATTGATTCAAAAAGGTTTTGCTCAGCAGAATCCTTCTCCACTTAACAACCCACCACTAGAACCCGAAGAAGCCACTGAAATTCCTAAAACAGTAGCTGAAATTTCCCAAGGCACTGCTAAAACTCCCGAAGTTTCTCAGCCCGCTCCTGAAATCCCTCAACAAACTCCTGGAATCCCTCAACAAATTGAAAATCCTTCCAAATAATAACCAAGGATCATTTCTAACCACCCATAGATTCCACCACTTGCATAAGCTAACCCAATTGACCCTCCCACCACATCAATTCCATCCCATGATTTAGCAGAATCATCCAGTCCCACTATCCATATCCCTAGTGATAATTCTGATGATAAGATTCCCATTGATAAGCTAAAAAGAAAAAGGTAAGAAAAGGTTGCTCCCCTATGAAAAGGGCGAACAAGCACCTCAACCAAAGGATCTACCACTCTTGATGACCCTCCTCCTCTACAGAAAACTTCTCATAAAAGAAAAACCATTGCTCTTCCTACCTTTTTACCTCGAAGACGAATGAGGATGTCTTCTAAAGCAGTAACTGTTACCACCATCCTAAATTCCCCACCTATTGGCCTAAAACCTCATACCCCACCATAGTCCCAAGGCCCTGAATCTTTACCTGTCTCACCCTCGTGTACTGAAATACAAGATGCTTAGGATTTTGTGGCATCATTCCTTTCAGAAGACGTAGTTGTTCCATAAGAACTAGCTACTGATTCAGCGGCTGTCACACAAGAACTAGCTACTGATCCACCAAATTTAGATACCCAAGATGATATACAGCATGTAGCTACCCCACAAGAACTAGCTACTGACTCAGTAGTTTTTACACAAGAACCACGTGTTGATGAACATAAAATAGATGACTAAGACATAGCTGCTCCACAAGGACCAACTACTGACTCAGGAGTTGCTACACAAGAACCACCTGCTAATGAACGTAAAACAGATGACCAAGACGTAACTACTCCACAAGAACCAGCTATTGATCCAGTAGTTGTTACACAAGAACCACCTACTGATGAAAAAAACATAGATAACCAGGATATTACACAAACTATAGCTGTTACGCAAGAACCAGCTACTCAGTCAGCAACTGTCACACAAGAACCATCTATTGATATGCAAAATTTGGATGCTCAAGATGATATAACTGTTACAGAACTAGCTGATGATTCAGCAGTTGTCACATAAGAACCACCTGTTTAGGCTGCAAATAATGAAGCTGCTACGGAACAACAACATTTCCATCCACTAGAATTAGCTACTGAAATTGTGACTACCACACAAAGCCTAGTCACCTTGGCCTCCCTTCTACAGGAAAATGAGTTTCTGAAATCATAGCTCAAGGCTTATAAGCATGAATTAATAATGGCGAGGGAAGCCTATGAAAGAGAGATTAATTTGTATACTTTAGCTCATGTAGCATCCGCAGCTGAGAAAAGTGTAGAGAAAGATCGGTATAATGAATACATGTATAGCCAATGTGGTAATATTTATCATCAAGCCACTTATAAGATAGTTGAAGTTCCATTGCCTGGAGCCACTCATGCATCTACTTTTGTTGCAATTAAAGAGGAATGCCCTGCTATTACACAAGAACTAGCAAGGCCTTCAAAGATTTTTGAAAAAGAGCTTAAACCACAAATACCTCAGCCTACTCTGATTATTAAAATTGAAAGTTCTGTACCATAGCCTACAAAAACTCTGTTGACTCAGACTGAACCCCAACCTACAAAGACTACATTTACTCAGACTGAACCTCAGCGTACAGAGATTGTCTTCACTCAAACCAGTAGCACTCAAGGACAAATGGATATGTGGAAGAAGGAATATGTTATGTCACAAGAAAGGATCTTGCAGGAACACAAAGTATCGTGGAAAAATCATATATATGAAAATTGGGATGTTTTGGAACAGTCTCGTGCACAGAACAAGGAAAATAAATAGTTAAAAACTGGACTGCTCCTCATGTTTAATTTGGTTCAAAGATTACTGGCCACTAGGAAACCATCCTTTAATTACTCTCTATTTTTCACAGAACGCTTAACATTTTTCCAAGTAAAAGCGATTAGAGATGGGCGACCTCATGAGGTATCTGAACCTCAACAGTTTGTCAAAACTTTCACAGAGGCATCAACCAATAAACAAAATTTACTCTGTGAATTGTACCTCCATAATGAAGCCATGCATGAGGATAGAAAGCTCAATCTGAACCATCTGGTTGGGGACATTCAGATTAGAGCCTTTGTTTCTTTCCTTGCCAATCAAATCACATGGCAAAATTCTTTCCTTTCAACAAGACACAATGAAGAAAATCGCCTTATGTGGATTCAGTCCGAGCCACATAATGCTGCCATTTTCGTTGCTGAATATCATCAGTTTTTGAAGGAACCAGGAAGGACTGAGTATATCAGCCAGTTACAAGCAGCAATCTTAAAAGACTGCCAACATTATGTCAAAGCCAAAGGAGCTCTTTTCTTAAAGGCAAACAACCTATTTTGGGAATAGTACCCTAAGGAGTGGAAGGAATATCATCCCTTTAATCCTCTTAGTCTTGAAACAACAATTTCACGGCTACCTAACTATGTAAAATGCATTCAACAGTGTGCCAAAAAATGGTTAGGATATCATTTTCATTTCCCTATTTTATTGCTGCCAACATAGGAATATAAGGCGTACTTTAGGTTGTCCAAAAAGGAGGAGCTAGCAACATGGCAGAGATTACAGAACGTTCATGGTTTCAGAGACCTGCATGATAGCACCTTCTATACTTACTATCTAAGTAATTTGCACTGCAAGTCCTAGTACTCAGACTCAGATTCAGAGTAAACGTTGCATGAGGACATGCAACCCTTTCAGTTGGGGGGGATGTTAAGAGCTCACATTGTCCCTTTTTGACCATATATTTTTCTATGATGTCATCCTTTTTCAACCTATATTTAAATTCTTTGTTATTTCTTTAACCGACTTTTCCAAAGGTATACAATAATTCTTCTCATTTCTATACGTTTAATTTATTTTACATACAATTACATTATCTTCATAATTTATTGATTGAAAATGGATAGTTGCTGGAACAGTTCTCATTGCATACTATGTTGTTGAAACAGCCTGGAAAACTACATGGCTATTATTACAAGTTATGTTTCTGTAATATATGGAACAAGGAGAAAATCTGGTTGCTAAAGAAGCCGTGATTTGCATTCTAGAACCCGATAGTAACAAAAGAAGGTCATTGAAGGAAACTGCTACATTGGTTGTAACGACCACATTCCAAAGTCAGCATTACCATAACCATTGTAACAACATTTTGTTAATAGGGGAAATTGTTCTTTTGATATATTGGGTTAAAGATAGGACTTATGATGAAATCAATTGTAATAGATGTCTCCTCTTTCAAAAGAGGAGACATCTACATTAGAGGGGACGAATAGACTGTGGGGAAGGTCTAGCTGAAGGAAAAGAACTGGAATCCTTTTGTAACATGAAATATTGATGAATGAATAAAATACTATTCTAAACATTTCTTTCTAGTTCTTGTTCCTAGGGAATATTGTGAGAAGGACAGGGCCACCTTCATCACAAGATTCACCCATTATATTTCTACAGTGTGTTAAGTGTGTCTCTTATCCATACCTTGTTAAAAGTTCTATTTATTGAATATTGTTTATGCATTATTACTGAACTCTGTTTTCCAATTGATTGCTACATTATTTAGTTCATCCATAGTTAATTCATGAATGTTTCATTGGCAATTGAGTTTACAGAGTGAGTTAGCAAGCATGGTAATCAAAAACACGTGCTGA
Organism: Pinus taeda; assembly: GCA_000404065.3. Classification (NCBI taxonomy): domain Eukaryota; kingdom Viridiplantae; phylum Streptophyta; class Pinopsida; order Pinales; family Pinaceae; genus Pinus; species Pinus taeda. The sequence goes on along the minus strand of APFE031525668.1, from coordinate 146,652 downwards.
AGATTCTTGCTTTGGGAATAGTGTCCTATTCTCTGTTATAGCATAGCTAGTGCTTTCCTTTGCAGATTGATTCCCTTCCATTAGATTACTCTTTTAATGGAATTAAGCATTCTTTGGTAACTGCCTACAATAGATTGTTTTGTTGTAACTCAGAGTGGAGCTTCAGTTTTCTTGGAGCAAGGTGTGACTACTTTATTTATTACTACAACTTTTATTGCTTTTGAGATTGAGCACATACAATGCGTAGTTTCCTTTAAAATAAACAGACTTCCCTGGGTTGACAATTTATGTAGCACTTAGTTGTTTGAATTAATAAGAAATTAAAGTGACGAACAGAGGAATGGATCAATCCCACTTCATATGGAAAGATGACTTCGGAACAAGATAGTTTTTGTACCTTAGATTCAGAAGACGAATTTGAGAATTGGCAAAACAAATTGCATGAAGTATCTACAAGGTGATGTGCAAGGATCACTAAAGTAGTGCGATGCACGATAGTTGAGGTACATGACTTACCTTTATATGATGGTTTGTGTGATATGAATACTTTATTTAATGATTATGAAAGACAGGTACCAGAATGTGAGAGATGGATATATGTAGATCAAGCGCTAAGGTCTACACATGTTAGATGGTGGGGTATGTAGAAGAAGATAAGTAGAAATAGAGCTCGCAGATAAGTATCATGACCAGAATTATCCTAGAGACTACATACAACTATGTATGGTAGCATCAGGAGAAATCCCACAAGAAGAGTGGGTGCATCGGTTCATCCATACCATGGAAATGATCCCTCAGTACTGGTATTTTGAAACTAAACTTCCACATGACCCTGCTAGCTGTGCGGAGATGGTGGATGGATTTGTGATGACATTCATATTTGAAGATGATTGTCCACATATAGATGCAAATCTAAATATAGTTAAGAAGAAGATTTTCGAAAATGAAGTTCGAGTTAACTGGTAACCTGATTGGGCTGCACATATCAAGAATTTGATAGGATGTTATAATATCACTAGAGAAGAGGACGAAGATCCTCACAACATTAATATCAAAGAATCATAGAAAACTTAAAGTAAATGGACCTGAGGAAGAGATGTATGATATAATGAAGCCATTGAAGACAAGAAAGGTGAATATAGGGTCAAAAGCTGAGCTGAAATATGAGACTGTAGGAGACTACAGGGGCGACAACACTATCAAGAAGATAACAAATTTGTTGAATGAATATCAAGAGTTATTTCCCAATAAATGTTCAAACATGAAATACATCACTGAGGATTTGTTATTAGGATTATGTAGAATCCTAATGAAAACCCTATTAAGAAAAGGCCTAATACACTAAATCCAAAGTATAAAGAAAAGGTAAAATAAGAATTGCACAAGATGTTAACAACAAGGATAATTGAACCTATCAAAGAGTGTGAATGGGCTAGTCGCCTGGTAGTTGAGGAGAATAAGGTGAAAGGGGAAATTAGAATCTATGTGCACTTAAGGAAGTTGAATGATGCATGCATGTACAACTCTTTCCCTACACCATTTGCAGATTAAGTGTTGGCTAATATAGGAGGACAAGAGACTTATTCTTTTATAGAAGGATTATCAAGGTATCAACATATCAAAATTGCACCAAAAGACAGACATAAGACAACGTTTGCCACAGGATGGGGATCCTATTAGTATATAGTGATGCCTTTTGGGTTGAAGAGGGAACCTAAAATTTTCTCTATAGTAGCAATTGAAACTTTCAAGGAATATATACACAAAATTCTAGAAGTTTTCTTCAACGATTGGACAACATTTTAGCTATTAAAGAAGTATGTGATGAGCTTAGCACTGATGCTGGATACATGTAGGTAGCATCAGATATTATTGAACCTAAAGAAGTGCATATATTATGTTCCATTTAAAATAATGTTCGGATGTGTGGTTTGTAAACAAGGATTTAAGGTAGATTCAATGAAGATCGTATTCATTATGAACCTTCCAACACCAAAAATAGTAAGACAGCTGAGTACTATGCTAGGATAAACTGGTTACTATAGGAACTTTATTAAAGGATATGTGTACATAATTGTGCCAATGGAGAAGCTTTTGAAAGAAAATATGGCAACTGCAACGATTCTAGGTTTTTTAGACTGGAATAAGGAATTTCATGTACATGTTGATGCATATTGCATAGCTTTGTGAGTAGTACTAGCATAGCTGGGAGAAGGGAATATTGATCATCCCATTGCATTTGTAGGCAAGAAGCTGTCTTAGGAAGAAAAGGATTACAACATAAAAAAAAGGGAAGGGTTAGACATGGTTTATAAACTATACAAGTCTAGACATTACTTGTTAGGAGCATTTTTTAAGATGTTCACAGATAATTCTGCGTTGAAGTACTTGGTCAATAAACCTATTTTGGGAGGGAATATTTGTTGATGATTGTTCTTATTCCAATAATATGACTTTCAATTTATAGTTAAGCCAAGAATATTGAATGTTGGGCCTGATCACCTATTTAGGTTAGAAACAAGAGAAAAACCTACGAATATTAAAGATAATTTGCCCAATGCACAATTACTTGCAATTAAAGTCACAGATGATCACTTTATGGATATTATTCAAGTTTTTTCCACATGAATGGTGCTTTTGGAGTACATTACAAAGAGAAAGAAGGAATTGGTGGTTCAAGCAACTCATTTTTTGTTGATTGTAGGACACTTATATAAAATGGGATTGGATGAAGTACTGTGCAAATACGTCCCAGAACATGAAATAGAAAACATTCTAATGAAAGATCATGCAGGAGTCATAGGTGGGAATTATGCAGGAAAGTACACTGCATAGAATATTTTGAGATTCAGTTTATGGTGGACTATAGTGCACAAAGAAGAAAAAATATTTTTCCAAGCATGTGATATGTCAAAGGATAGGAAACCCATCCAGAAGAGATGAAATGCCACTAGTACCATAGTTGACTTTGCAGGCTTTTGATAAATGGCCAATTGACATTGTTGAACCTATCAATCCACCAAGGAAAAGGACCGATGTAAGATACATTATCACCACGACTGATTCTATGGCAAGGTGGACCAAGGAAAAACTGGTAAAGGAATGAATCATAGAAACTACTACAAAGTTCATTTTCAAGTATATATTGTCCAAATTTAGTTTTCCTGAGATCTCAATGCGCAACCAGAGGATACATTTTTTTAGTAAGGTGATTGAAGCACTAACTGAGCAATTCCATGTTTACCATCAAAAGAGCACTCCCTATCATCTACAGGAAAATGTAACATAGGAAGCTTTCAATAAAATTATGGAGAATGCATTGACCAAGGTGTGAAACCTAAACAAAGATGACTGGCACTTAACCATTCTAGTGGTGTTGCGGGTATATAGAACGACATACCCAAAATTGACTGAGAAGGCACATTTTAGGCTTGTATATGGAGAAAAAGCAATTATGCCAATGGAATACATCATGCCAAGTCTCAGAATTAGAACTGTTATAGATATGACAATCCCCAATATGATGAATGAAATAATGTTGTAGATATTGGCTCTAGAAGAAGACCAATTCATAGTAGGATTCGATCATCATGTGTAGAAATAAATGGAGAAAGATGACTATGACAGGCACATAAAGAAGAAGAAATTTCATGAAGGAAATTCTGAATTATTGTATGATAGTAATTTTAAGAATTTCTTTGGAAAATTCAAAATGCATTCGTTGGAGCCATATATCATCAAGAAAAATTTAGATGGTGATGAAATTCAACTCACAAAGTTCAAGGGTTAAACAACTTCAGGACGTGTGAATGGTAGTAGATTGAATATTTGTAGGGACGACTATGTCCCTGGAGCTTCACACTAAAGAATGCAGGGAATAAAGCCTTAGTACCATATGCAGTTGATGTGGGCACAAAATTATAAACTACTCTACAGGAAGGGACTTCACCAAAGGAAGATTTGTGCATGATACTTACGAGTATGATGAAGTCTACGGTAGCTGCAATGAAGAAGGGGAAACTATGCTAAAGAGGAACTCTAACAAAGTTAGTTAGAAATATGACCGTTGAAAGGAAAAAGCGCATGTTAAAAAAAATTATCGTTGAAGGGGATGGGAGAAAATCATTTATGAATCACATATGGTTGTATGTAGCCCATACCTACATTAAATGATCCAAATATAAGCCAATCATGAGCATGGGAATTCAAAAAAATTGTAAACCTACATCTCGTGCCACATTTTTCACTTTGCTGCGTAGAGAAATAAAAAATTGTGCCTAAGTGAAGAAGAGTTATTGCATGTCTGAGAGAAGCTAGGAGGAGTTCGTCACAATATTTAAGAACAAAGGTCTATCTAGTATCATGGAGTCACAAGCAAGAAATACCGCAAGATAAAATGTACCTATGTCCCCAACATGCTTAAGGTAACCAAAAAAGGTGCTTATAGAACCACAGTCACAACCAAAAAAGACGAAGGAGAAGAGACCATATGAGGTATCTACAGTAGAATTGAGAGCATCAGCACAGAAGAAAACACAGAAGAAAGTGTGGATGAAGAACACAGAGGATAACGGAAAAATTGCCATGCAGGAAAGAAAGAAACCAACACAACAAGAGGAACCTCAGTAGGTCCACGACTGTGAGGAATAAGCTGAATTTCGATGAATGGAGAGAGAGGATATGGAGTTTCCTTCTATGCACCTAGCATACATTCCACCCAGAAAGTCAGGCACAAAGCCCGTTAGGGAGCCAAAATAATTTTTTTCCCTAACAACACGTAAGTATTTATATATTAGGTATCTTTTGGAAGAAAAGTGTTAGGGAAGATACCCTAGCTCAAATTGGAAGACTAGGGCTTTACTGACAGAAGGAAATTCCTGCAATTTGATCCTAGTAGGTACCTAAAGAAAGCTTACTACTTAGATAGTGAAGTTACAAGATTAGAACCACAAGAATGGGTTGCAGGAATGTCGATAGTAGGGCTTTTTATCCTGATGAAGGTGGCACACATCGAGCCAAGCCCACTCAATACAATATGTGTGCGGCTGCTCCTTGCACTAGTGCAAGATGATTAGATTTGGATAGGAATGAGGATCCCAATTGATGAGATTCTCATCCAAAAAATAGCAGTGCTTCCATATCAAGGAAAGGACCTCATGGATGAATTTTTGGGTCAACACGAAAACAAGTAGATGGCCTAGATGATGAAATAAAAGTTCGGGTTAGTAAAAAATTCAAAGGATATGAGATAAATGCCATAGAGTATTAGGGTGTGCACTTCATTACACATATCTTAGCGGAGAAATTCATGAGGAAGTGTAGGGCCAATGAAGTTCCTACAACAATAGTGTCATTGGCGTAGCAGTGTAGCAAGGGTCCAGTTCAATTGGGCTTGTTATATATGAAACGAGTTTCTGATGGATTGTAGCGAAGCATAGGAAGAAGGAAATACCTTCCACTATACCTAGTTGTTAATCCTTATTGCACTTATTACATGGAAATAGCCGAATATTCTAAATTTCCAACTATTGAGGTGGATGTATGTGAAGTAGCGAGGTATTCTTCACTATGGTTTACGAAGTAGCGAATGTTTGCAACAAAGAATAATATGTTATTTGTAGTCATGGAAATGGATCTGCATATGGTGGTGAATCAGTATCCCATATTGTCACTGATTTTGTATAAGCAACACCATCACATAAGGGAGTTCAAGGTAGACTTTCACAGGTCATATAAGAAAGTGAGGAACAATATAATAGAGACATGACATCCATCGCCATACCTGGTAATGGAAGTTGATATCCTCATAGTAGTGGAGGATTGGTTGGATGAATGGATGACTCCACTGGGTGGATCAATTGGAGGAGATGTAGTAGATACGGAACCTTGTAGGATACGAGTACAGGTAAGTAGAGTGTTGATGAGGAAATATAAGAAATAAGGGGAGGGAAGGAACATGAAGAACACCACAGTGATACGAAGTGTTACAGATCCATTTGGGCAAATCAAATCCAAACATCCGGATTAGTGTTTTAGGGTTCATCAGACCCTAAATCCAATTGCTTCATGCCCTAAACATGTCACCCATTTGAATTCCTCCTTCCCAAATAGTTTCATGACTTGAAGACATCCAGAAATAGCCTCTAGAGGGACCAATGCAGGTAAGCCCTTATGAGGGTGCACTATAGAGTACTTGAGTCCACTTCCAAGGTGCTCTATAGAGCACTTAGGCTTCCTTTCACTTGCACTGGGCGAGAATGAGTGAAATTCACATAGGGTTTTGGGAGTATTCTTATCTTTTGGAGTCATACAGAAAGCTACCTCACTTATCAACTCCTATGAGCTCGAAAGTGGATGAGGAATGAGTTAAGGTGCATCTTGTCCTCTTATTCCTTCCTCCATGGAACTAATTCTATGTATCGATGCCATTCAATGCCACCATTCATGACAAAACCTCCTTCATCTTCCTATAAATTGACCACTCATCTAAGTGATCAAGGGTTGGATTATGTTGAATTGTAAGGAGATAATGCTTCTATGAGATTTGGCTTTGAAGTAGGTATTGTAATGCTACAAGTTTGTCATGCTTTTGATGTGATGTGCATGGGATCCAAGCTGGAGAAATGGCTTTGAATCAGACACCAATTGTTGTAATTCCTTCTTCTATCTAATAAAGTGCTTGAGACTTTTTCCCATATGTTTGTATTGTTTCATAATGCTTATGTGTGTGAATTGTATCTCATTCCTTTCACTTATATTCAATAGATCATATGCTTCGATTGGTTCTTTCTCTTATGTTGTGTTTACAGGGTAATTCTCAAGCGGATTAAGTATGGAAAGGAGCAACAGGATCGATACAAGGGAGACGAGAGGAAAGTGGAACTACAAATAGGTCTTCTATCTTTTTATATTATCTATTGCTTATAGGAAAAGTATAAAACACTTTAAACTATTGTTCTATATACAACTACTTATCTACGGAGTTAGTATTTATCCATAGATACTAAATTCTACAAAAAAAATTGGCGACTCTACTAGGGATCGAACTGAGAATCTATGGTTTCACAAAGTTACAAATCCATTTGGGCAAATCAAATCCCAAAATCGAGATCAGTGTTTTAGGTCTCATCAAACCCTAAATTCAGTTGCTTCATGCCATAAACAAGTCACCCCTTTGAACGCCTCCTTCCCAAACCCTTTCATGACTTGAAGACATCTAGAAACAGCCTCTAGAGGAGCCAGTTCAGGTAAGCCCTTATGAGGGTGCACTGCATAGAAATTGACTCCATGGCCAGAGTGTTCTAAAGAGAACTTATGTTTCCTTTCACTTGCGCTAGGCGAGAATTAGAAAAATTCACATAGGGTTTTGGGAATATTCTTATCTTTTGGAGTCATCTAGAATGTTCCCTCACTTATCAAATCCTACAAGCTCAAAAATGGATGAGGAATGAGCTAAGGTGCATCCTACCCTCTCATCCCTTCCTCCATGGAACTAATTCTAAGTATGGAAGGCCATTCAATGCCACCATTTATGAAAAAACCACATTCATCTTCCTATAAATTGGCCACTCATCTAACTAATCAAGGGTTGGATTATGTTGAATTGTAAGGAGATAATGTTGCTATGAGATTTGGCTTTGAAGCAAGTATTGTAATGCTACAAGTTTTTCATGCTTTTGATGTGATGCAAATGGGATCCAAGTTGGAGAAATGGATTTGAATCAGACACCAATGGTTGTAATTCCTTTTTCTATCTAATAAAGAGTTTGAAGCTTTTTCCTATATGTTTGTATTGTTTCATAATGCTTATGTGTGTGAATTTTATCTGATTCCTTTCACTTATATTCAATAGATCGTATGCTTTGATTAGTTCTTTGTCTTCTGTTGTGTTTATAGGGTACTTTTCAAGTGGATTAAGTACAAGAAGGAGCGAAGGGAATGATACAAGGGAGACGAGAGGAAAGTGGAACTACAAGTGGGTCTTCTATCTTCTCATCTTATATATTTCTTATAAGAAAAGTATAAAACACTTTAAATTGTTGTTCTAGATACAACTACTTATCTAGGGAATTAGTATTTATCCGTAGATACCAAATTATCCAAAATAAATTGGTGACCATACTGGGGAACTATCACCTTTCCTAGTATCTTATTCACCTCCTAGAACATTATTGTAGACCGGACTTGTGTTCATGGACTATATTTTAGCTCTTTTGCATTGAACTTTAGTCAAAAAATTGGGGTTAGATAACTCTTGAATGGCCTTTCAGAAATCACCGCAGGCTTGGTCAGGGGACAACGCTCTACAGAGAAACCTTGAGTGAGATACAGTGCTCTCCAGCATAGTTAGGCCCTCTTTGAGCTGTGCTGGTCAACCTTAGGTCAAATTCCCACCTTTGGAAAGCATTTTTTCCAACTTTTCTCTATTTGTTTGCCTTCTTATTAATCAATATGTGTCATGTCTCAGAGAACAAATTTCTATCTCCTTGTCTAGCCCTACTTTGACTTGATTGATTAATGTTTCTTAAATGTTTTCTTTGTCATTATCAATCTATAGCCAAAGTTAGAATATAGTTGATTAATCTTTATTCGAATGAAAGTGTCGTAAAGTCTTCCTTACCTTTGAAACATAACTTCCATCAAAGTATTCATTCTTATTAAATATTGACTGATTGTATGTGCATAGTTTCTTTTTTGTTCATCATAACATAAGGTATTTGAGAAGAAAACTTTGCATCATTGATATTGTAGTTTGTGAATGCTTGAAAGGAATATCTAGGGAAATTCCATTAGATGTGTTCTTTGCTCTTTGTCAAAGATCTGATTACTCTATCCCTACTAGCTAAGGATTTTCATTGTTCAATTGAATGAAAATAATGCTTATCATATTAGCTTCATTTTAGGAATTTCACACATACATCACATGGTGAACCTTGAAAGGAAAATTCTAAGGAAGTTCAACTTACAATTTATCTGAATTTACCTAATGTAGCATTGTCACCTAGCGAAAAACATTTAGTGGTTCTAGGTTAGAGACATGTTCCGGCATCATAAAACAAAGCAGTTGTCACTAACATATCTGCAACACATCCCGAGTGTGATACCTCATTCTACGTACATGAGTATATCATAGCTCATCCATGTAACTTCAATTATATAGGGCGGTGTACGTAAAGTATATGGGAATGCTCTCACTGTGCGTTTTTGAATTTGACAATTCTTATACACATTGGGCCTCCACATACTTTCGAGTATATATGGGAGGAAAAAACTAGGTTGTTATCCATCCTTAGGTACCTAAGTCAGCTGCCTCGTACACTAATACACCAAACACAACATTTAGGGAGATTACTTTCTTGTACTTCTTAGTTCATCGGGAGGTATTCTACAGTTCACAGTTGCTTGGTAAACCTTTTGCCTAGATTATCCCTCTTTTTCTTGTTATGTTACTTTGATTAAAATTAAATTAATTGATCATGGATAACATCCTTCATGCTCACTCCTTAGTTTATCTTAGGTTGAAACATATGGTGACAAATCCGGAGTCCACTGATCAAGGAATTCCTTCTTATGGGAATCCTAGTCCTTTTCCTCCTTTTGGAAAAATGGGTGCTCCATATATGGCTACATTGTCCCTTTCGATATTTACCATTAGCTTACCAGTATGGTTATTTTCAACCTCCTTGGTTCAAAATGTCATGATTTCTCCCAATTGCGTACGCCCCCAACTAGACCAAATCAACATCCAGTTGATCCAAAGGTTGACCCTTTTCCTTCTTCCTCTTCGCCTGGTGAAAGTATTCGTACTAGTAACCAGGTGGATAAGAAGAAGAAGAAAGGTAAGAAGAAGAAGAAGAAGAAGAAAATTCAGCAGAGGGGCAATAAAGAAACCATTGCTCTGAATGCAACATCTGATGAGAAACTGTCTGTCAAGCTTCACAAAGTTTGATTCCACGCAAACTTTGTGAGGGAAACCATCTTCTTCAAATTGTCCTGATATTCCTCAGATCTTAGAAGAATGGTCTTCTCGTTCACATCATCCTATGTCATCACCTTTTGGAGATCATGCTGGTGACACACCATCAACTAGTGGGAGTAAATTCCATGGAAAGAAGAGTACAATTAAGTTTCCCTATAGGTTATGTGAAGGGAATCACACCATTCACCTTTGTCCCTATTTGGATGAAGCCAAAAAAGCATTGGATAATCGTTCTGCTTCACTGCAACGACTTCCATGTGGTTATAGGAGACTCTCCCTTAATCCCTCACTAGTTGATGAATTGACTTACTCAAATCAACCGTCGATAAAACCCACTCTCCCTGAAAGTAAATCCTATGAGTCTACACCTGACCCAAATGAACAGGTCAAGGAAATAGTTGACCCAATTTCACCTTCAGTTAATTATAAATTTCTCGAAGAGAGTGAATATGAAACCACTCAGGTTCTTTTTGTTTCTTCAGATTCTAGTGAGGTTGGAGGCAACCCTCCTGTTTCATCAAGACAGGAGAAAAATCCTCCTTCTCTTGTAACTCAAGGGGTTAATTATCCCATTCTTACGGTATCCCCTCCAAGTAGTTTGGTCACTTCCTTTGATTGGAATCGACTGAAAGGACTATGTCTTCCTTCTTATGTGCCTTTCCAGATCATAGTACAGGTTTATAGTATGATTGTATCTGGAACTATTATAGATGAAGGTGCATAAGTGATTATCCTTTCCTCAACTGCTTGGAAAGCGCTTGGTTTGCTGCCACTTGTGCCTATTACCCATAATTTATTGGCTATTGATAGATGAATTGGTCAACCATTAGTGATCCTTCCTTAGTTTCCTATTACTTTAGGAGGAAACATCATTTATCTGAACCCGATGGTAGTCCCAAGCCCTTTATATTACAATTTACTTCTTGGACACAACTATGTTTATGACATGGGAGTTATTGCTTCAGCACTCTTTCAAGTGATTTGTTTCCTGCATGAAGGAAAAATTGTCACCGTTGACTAGCTTTCATTTCCTGATCCAAATATGGGTTCTAGTAAACAATCTTCCCTAAATGGTCCTTTTGTACCAGTGGTATCATCCCCGCCATGGGTTAATTATGTGGCAACCCGTTCCATACCTACTTCAACTGACGATCAATTCAGCGATGTTGTACATTATGTACTATGGACATTGCAACCAGATATCTCCTTCATGACCTCTTATGAATTGTGATTGAAGCATATGAGAATAGTTCTTTTACTGTGTCAACCTCATTAAAAAATGAAACAAGTCCTATGAGGAGTTCGTTGTCTTTCATCAACCTCGTTAAAATATGAAACCAACGATACAAGGATAGTTCTTGATCTTGTGTCAACATCATTAAAAAATGAAACAAGGAATGTGAGGATAGTTCCTAGTCTTGTGTCAACCTCATTAAAAGATGAAACAAGGAATCTAAGAAGAGTTACTTGTCTTGTGTCACTCTCATTAAAAATTGAAATAAGGTCCTAAGTTCCAAGGTAAGCCTTTGATTAGATCTCATAAAATCCCAGTCAAGTCTTTCACTTGATCTCGAAAAAGAACCTTCATTCCATCCACTTGATAGCCACAAGTAGTCTACTTAGGTGAATCTAATGAAGCTTGGGGGCATGCACCTAGTGGTAATGTTAAGTTTCCCTATAGTTTGTGTGAAGCGAATCACCCAATTCACCTTTGTCCCTATTTGGACGAAGCCAAAAATGGGTTGGATAACCGTCCTGGTTCACCTTAGTGACTTCCATCTAGTTACAAAAGACTCTCCATTTCATCATGTTGGGGGCATGTAAACAAACCTCAAGCATAGTTCTTCATTCCAAGCTTGTGTAAAAAGGAAACTGAATCCAAACATAGTTTTTCGTTTCAAGCTTGTGTAAACATGAAACTAAATCAAAGCATAGTTCCATATGGTTCAAGCTTCTATAAAAATGAACCCATATCCATTTTTAACCCTCTTGATTACCACTCTATTAGCCTGTTTCGTCATATGAGCCTTGGTTTTTCTCATCCCATTGCCACCATCCCTTTGGCCGATCATACACTCTGACTTGGTTATTTTACCGTTTTTGAGGAACAGTTGAAATGAGTGGTCTTATTAGCCAAAATCTTCACATAAATCAACATGTTTTTAGAAGTTCCAACATCACCATAACTGGTTTCTATCCTAAACATCACGCGTTCCTCAAAGTGGAGTCCTCTTTAGGCTCTTTTCAGACTCTCTAAATATGAAAAGATTGTCGAACGCTTATCTTTTCTGGCTCATTAACGGATTGGAAATGATATCTCTCTCGTATTATTTTATGCTTTTTCAGGTTTGATAGATTACTTTACAAAAAATAACTTGTGGAGTTTTCTTTTTGCCCATTTTCAAACTCTCTAAACATGAAAAGGAACGAGTTATCTTTGTTGTTAAACTTGTTAAAACATCAAATAGCGACAAACTTGTCCATCTAGACAAGACCAAGTTTCACATTCGCTAGACTCGTTAAAACATCAAATAGTGATGGATTCACCCGAAGGGTGAAATTATATAGCAAGAATATGTTATCCTCCTCAATCTTGATAAAAATAAAGAGATACTAGTCAACAATGAGTAGGGAAAATGGAAAAAGGGGAAAACCACTTTATGGTAACAGGCCGCTCTTGAACATGACACTTTCACTTCATCTTCGTGACTATTTTGGTTGGGTTATCTGCTTGATGGTTATCATACCTATCATCTATCACACCATCCATTACTTTTGGTTTTGGGTCAATGCTGCCAATTCATTCAAACTATTTGGGTTGGGTTATCTGCTTGATGGTTATAATACCTATTGTCTATCACACCATCCATTACTTCTGTTTTGGGTCAATGATTCCAATTCATTGAGTGCTGTCGATATTTTCAAGAGAACTCAACATTTATAGTACCATAAACCTTCATTTTCATTACTGCCATTCCTGAACCTTGTGTCGTGAGTCAAATTCCATCTCTAAAATCACTACACTCATTTTGTGTCGTTGATGTGGGATACATCAAGGCCCTCGTACGACAAGTCACTTCTGGTCGATGTCAGCTCATTATCCAAGAAGTTGACTTAGAAACACCCTTTTAGTACTGTTATGAAACCAGCTCAAAAAAGATAGAAAAGATAGATCAACGCCTTATAATTCAGCCTCTTCAAGGGGGCAACCTCCTTTACATTACATAAATGAACAATTCTTGGATGATACAAATGAAAAGACCTCCTT
>APFE031525668.1:114990-129613 GCA_000404065.3 Pinus taeda | reverse complement strand
TGGATGATACAAATGAAAAGAAGTCCTTTCTATATATAGGAGTCTAAGGGGTCATAACATAACCAGAGCCGACATAACAATAATAATGTAAGGGCACAATAATAATAAAAGTGGGCTTCTATGGGGCACAATAGTAACAATATGGGCACTACATGGGTACATCAATATAATAAGTGGTTTGTACTAATAACAATAAGGGGTGACACTAGTAGTATAGGGGCCTAACAAGTACCTTGAGGCTTGCGTGCATCAATGGAAGGTTGCTCGCTTCCAGCGATAGGCATACATCAATGGCCTTCGACCAAAAGACTTTGTACGTTGTTCGACATCAAATCATCCATTCACATCATGCAAAATGTAGTGCAGTACCTTGAGGATCATTATCATTATTAGTGATTTTTCTCTCATCTATTAAAAACTTACATCATCAGCTAGTCATCAGATGGTGTCTTCCCATATTCGACTTTATATCATATATTCACATGGTTTGACTCATACTTGAGCGAACAATTGAATGAGATAGAAGAACCCGGTTCTAGTTTCATGCATCTGGGTTGCGATCTTAAGAGTATTAAATCAAATGTACAATGGATTTACGTTAATGGTCATTCCAATCATGGGCCTATATTTGTAGATGACTATCATTGTACATGTAATGAAAGTTTATAAGTTGAGCATGGGCACGCCTTCCCTAAAAAATTCATGTAAAATCAAATATCATGATATATGTATTCTAATTGATGCAGATCATCTTGCACTTCGATACCTCCTTATCACATAGTAAATCATTTCATTCAACATTGGAATTTTTCTGACTTCATGCTTTAGGGGGCAATTGTTATAGACCCATTTGGGGAAATCAAATCCCAACATCTAGATCAGTGTTTAGGGCTCATCAGACCCTAATGTTTAGTTGCTTCATGCCCTGAATAAGTCACCCCTTTGAATGCCTCCTTCTCAAACAATTTAATGACTTGAAGACATCTAGAAATAGCCTCTAGAGGGACCAGCGCAGGTAAGCCCTTATGAGGGTGCACTGTAGATAAGTTGAGTTGACTTCCAAGGTGCTCTACAGAGCATTTAGGCTTCCTTTCACTTGCGCTAGGTGAGAATGAGTGAAATTCACATAGGTTTTGGGGAATATTCTTGTCTTCTAGAGTTATTTAGAATGTTCCCTCACTTATGAAATCCTATGTGCTCGAAAATGGATGAGGAATGAGTTAAGGTGCATCCTACCCTCTCATCCCTTCCTCTATGGAACTAATTCTAAGTATGGAAAGCCATTCAATGCCACCATTTATGAAAAAACCTCCTTCATCTTCCTATAAATTGAACACTCATCTAAGTGATCAAAGGTTGGATTATGTTGAATTGTAAGGGGATAATACTGCTATGGGATTTGGCTTTGAAGAAAGTATTATGATGATATAATTCTTCCACGCTTTTGATGTGATTTGGATGGGATCCTAGCTAGAGGAATGGCTTTGAATCAGACATCAATGGTTGTTATTCCTTCTTCTATCTAATAAAGTGTTTGAAACGTTTTCCCATATGTTTGTATTGTTTCATAATGCTTATGTGTGTGAACTGTATCTGATTCCTTTCACTTATATTAAATAGATTGTATTCTTTAATCAGTTCTTTGTCTTTTGTTGTGTTTATAGGGTACTTCTCAAGTTGATTAAGTATGGGAAGGAGTGATGGGATCAATACAAGGGACACAAGAGGAAAGCAGAACTACAAGTAGGTCTTCTATCTTCTCATCTTATCTATTGCTTATAGGAAAATTCTAAAACACTTTAAACTGTTGTTCTCGATATAGCTAATAAGCTAGGTAATTAGTATTTATCTGTAGATACAAAATTCTCCAAAACACGAAGTTATCATAAGATTCACCCTTTTTGATAAAAGCGTGGCCAAGAAAGAAGCGGAAGGGAGATAAGAGTAAGGGTGCAGTGCCGCTTATCCTCAATGATGGGGAAATCGATGAGATAATATAGAAATTCCAAGAGATTAACACAAAGACCTGGGACAAGATTGATCGTCATTGCAAAGTGATCTTGGTTGAAGTACAACGGAGCATCGTGGAGCTAAAGGTGTTGCCACGATTAGTAGGAAAACTACAGAAGGTAGTCCAGTCCTCACAGCAAAAAGAAGGATTGGAAACAAGTTTTGGAATGAGGATGTTACATGTGCTAGTTGAGGCACTAAATTTTGAGCTAGGAGTAGATAAAAATTGAGCCAAGATGTGGCATAATGTCTAGATGAATGTCACTACACTACTCCTCTAGTTGCTACATGAATTTCATCAAGGAATCACTGCACAGATGCAGGAACAAGAGTAATGCATGTTGTTGTTGAAAGAAAACACAAAGTCAGGGAAAGCAACAATGCAAAAGGAGATGAACTGAGAGTCCAAGGAAAGGGAGGAAGCAAGGAAACAATGAGAATAGTTGGAGAAGGCCATTGATCAGACATGTAACACAGTTTCAAACGTGAAGGTCTGCAACGATAAAGCACCAACATAAATGGTCACAAAGCTCGCCCTTGTGATGAAGGACTTGAAGAATGTTATGGCCAAGAGAAAAATTGACTACGAGGTGCAAATATTAGAGCTACAAATAAGGTTGCAGCTAAGTACACCACTAGAGGTTTGGGAGCAGAGAGAAAGGGACCTTAGCGCAGTGTTGAAAGGTATATCTTAGATGGTGGTAGATTGTGGGAAATTTTTCGAGGACATGATGCAAATTCAGACCTCACTACAGGAGGATCTAAACATCATGAATATTGAGGAGGAACTAGAAGCTAAACAGAAGCAGCATGATGAAATCCTAGTAGTTGTGAAGAGATTTCTAGTCTTGCAGCGGTTTGGCAACATTTCGGAAGGGAAGAACCTTTAGGCACAAATGGATGATCTATGGAAGAAATTTTAGATATTATAGGGGAGGAATCATCCATCGCAAGAAGAAACCTTGCAAATTTCACAGGTAGTAGATGAATGGCTAAAGTAATTGAATAAAAGGAAAGTGGAGCTACTGCAGAAGACCATTGACCCTACTACACAAGCTTTATTGAAATAGGTGCCCCTGTAAGAAAAGTTGATGGAAAAAACATTGCAATAGGACAATGCATTATACAATGGTATAGTAGAGAAAATAAAGGGCATCGAAGTTGAGTGACTTGGGATGAATCATGGGTGAGTGTTGGAAGTCTATTGGACATGGCCTAACTTCGTCCAAATTTTGTGAAAAATACCCAGCGAAAGAAGGAGTTGACCGAACAAAGCTAGCAAAGATCTATTCATCGCACAGACTTTTAGGGATTTGGGCTGGGACAAAACCCTTATTTTGTAACGAGTTTTTGGTAGTAGTTCTTGTTTTATGGATCCATGGAATGTGGAACCCATTTTTTGTATAGATGAATTGTACAAAATTATATATAATACTTTGTAAAGGATAATCTAATATCAATAAAAGAACTATAAGGGAGTCTTTGTTTTCACGTGGTAGTAGTCTTTGTTTTATAGATCCATGGTATGTGGAATGTGGTTTTTGTATAGATGAATTGTATAAAAGTATATGGAATACTTTTTATAGGATAATATAATCTCAATAATAGAACCATAAGGGAGTCTTTGTTTTCACGTGTCTAGTTTATAGTTTTGGTGAAGGCTCTGTAACTGAGTGTGCAAAGAATATTTGGCAACTGAGTGCGTAAACCACCTGTCATTGGGTGAACATGTCAGAGAAGTGAATGTAATTGAATATGTTTTTAATAAAGAATAATTTTTAGCAAAGTGTTGTATCTATGTACATGTTATTTATCTATTGTTATGTGTCTGATTATGTATCCTTTTCACTAAATTATGTGAAGAATTATGAGATATATTGTCATTTGTAGAGTTTATGTGTTTCTATTAAATTAATCATATGTCTGAATTTCTTATGCAGTCAAAGCTATAAGCTTGATAGACAGTACAAGAAAATACATGGCACCACTTTGCGGATATCCCTTCCGTTGAGGAAACCTAGTTCTATAACCTCCCATACCTGCCTCAGGTAAGGTTGTGACCTGCTTGCATGTTGTTGCCGAAAGGGCCAATATTTTAGGGTTCTATTGGTGCACATCACACCTTGAAACTGGGTCAAGCCTCGTCAAGACAATTATTTACTTTGTTCTATATGTGCTATTATGATATGCTTACACCCTCATAACAACAATGATGAGGGTACTTTCTTTTCTAGTAGTTCAGTTTATTTCCATCTCGTAAAAGCCACTTCAGACCAAATTATTAGTAGCAGATTTTGAAGAATTGAGTTATCTTTGAAATCAATGTTAAATAATGAGTTTAATGTAGCTTTAACTTCAATTCTTATTCTCATATGCCCAGTTGTCATTCATGGCATGAAGAGTGATCTCTTGTGGAAATTTTCTTGTTATAATGGAAAAATAAATGCATCTCATTATTTTACTCCAGATCTGAATTTTAATACAAAAAAGTGCCTAATTTAAAGATACTTTTAGTTATTAATGATTTATTTTGGATAAATCAAGGAAAGGGAGAGATTGATCTATAACATACAACGTTTTGATCTATGCCTTTCCATCCATTCTCCCTTCTACTCTTAAAGCATTATGCATGAGAAATGTCATATTCGAGTAGTCATGCTTCCATTTTTCTCTATAGATTTTATGTTTAGGAATTGGAATGCATATAGACACCACGGCCATGATGTAACATCTTTCAAGATTCTTGGTTATTGAAAGTGTTTGTTCATGTGTTGTCCAAGACTCCAAACTTTTCTTATGGCAGCTTTGGAAATACAAAGATATTTGTTTGGTGGTTTTGATATTTGATTCATGTGAAATATTTTCAACAATTTTTTATGTTTTGTAAGCCTATGTAGGCTCATCAATTTTTTTTTGTTTCATTGTTGGTGAAAGTTAAAGGATATTCATTTTTTCCAAATATTTTTTTCTTCCTTCATTTTGTTTTTTTTCTTTCTCACATGATCATAGGTTGACTGCACAACCCTTGAAGCAAGCGCTGATTGACATAACCAAATATAGTATGAAAATATCTCCTCTTCTTGCTAGTTTAAAGATGAATCTACCATTTTCAGGGTATAATAATCCCAAATATGTAATTCGTATAGGCAAATCTGGAAAGTGTTTTTGTTGGTTTGCGAGTTTTATGCAGGATCATGGTAAAAGGGTACAATTGATTGTAGACATCAATGTCTCCAAAGTATTTCAATTATTAAGTGAATATGATTAATTTTGTTCATGTTGTTTAACACAATCATACTTTTAATATTCTTTGTCTCCCAATTGGGACAACGTTATGAGAGGTTACAGAAACTTAAATGATGCAGTGCAAGGAACAAAATAGGAGGAAAAGGTAAGAAACGAGACATATAAGATCAATGATAGGATTGTTATGCTCTATGTTGATATTGATGACCTAGGGGCCAAAACTTGCAAAATCCCATGTTGATATTGATGGCCAACTTGCAATGAGATTCTTGGTGGACTTTGGTATCTATTTCTATCATAATCATGCAATGTTTCAGTTAAAAAATGGAGGAGCTAGCCCTTTCTTTTATCTCCCAAAAATGGAGCACTATAGGTTTTCATTAATAGTACCATCGAAGGCCTTTCTCAATTTTTTATATTCTATTAATTTTGTCTAACATTGCTTTTTTCCATTTCCTTTGCCTTTCGTATTTGATTTAGAACATTAGGGAACTAGTCCTTTGATTTTACCATTCAATCTGGTTGTAATTTCCTTTCCCTCTGCATTTTGTATTTGATTGGTAGCCTCGTCGAACTACTCCTGTAAATATAACATGAGATACGATTGGAATGTATGGAATCTGCACTATGAGATGTTGTTTTAAGAATGCATAATGCTTTGGGAGTCCCTAGAGGGTGAATTAAAGCAACAGTCTTGATATAGACTCCTCCTACAATTTTCCAAATCCATGAGATCTTGTATGAGTTGAGGGAGAACTGATTAGGGTCGAACTATGGTAGATGAGATTACATTTTAAGTTATGTTAAGGCAGTCAAAGTGTTGGCCTATATGGGCCTGACCTAGGTTTGGAAGAATTATTTAGCCAAGCGAATCCCACAGCTACCGGCCCTTTCACCAATAGTATGTGGGGCGCGAATTGAGGTCTCACCTGAGGTATCACGGGAGGGTGATGGAACCAAGTTTCCGCATCGCTGGGACGTACGAATGTGGTCTATAGGTATCGTGCACAATTCTACAGCTTCGCACTGCTCTATATTCACGCAGATCTAGACCCAGAAAGATGTTAACCTTCTAAGACTGTAGGGTTTACATATCTACTTTATGTAACTTAGATCTACTTAGGAGGGTCTTTACGCAAAAATTTAACAGATCTAACTAGTTTGCGCACTTTAAAGTAAATGTACATCACTCGTATTTTCAACATAAACATACGTGCATAGATTAAATAGTTATGTTAATCCTTCATACAGTCTGATTCATGAGATTCAGATTGTAACATAGAAATTCCAGAAGAAACTTATCTTTATTTTCACTTGTCACCAATACATCTAGATCTTCTTTGCGCACTCAACTATAGGGGTATGCGCACATAGTTGTGGATGCTTCTTAGCCTCTACGCACACAGCCACAGAGCCTCCATCTCCTACCCCAAACTCTCGACTCGGACTTACAGACTCTTCCTCACTATTCTTCTTAACAACCCACTACATGTCAGATTCCAAAATCATCTCCCCAAAAAGAACTGCCTCTACTTCTTGGAGTTCCGCTCTATTTATACCTTCCTATGGTCCTCGAACCAACTTACTTCCTATTATTTTACATTATTTATTGGGCATAAAACCCTTTGAGTCAACTTTTTACAATTCTCGCTTCACATAATTCAGAGCCTTTTACAATAATTTACTCATAATTTATAGGCTTTCTGCCCCAAAACTATTACGCGGGACCTCCGCTACCCAATAGTCCCCCAACAGAATCATTGTGACTCGTCCCGAGTCACTTGCTGATGCAGCTATATTCTCTATCGTGGCTTCGCGATTCGCTTTCCTTTGAGTGATGCTCGTCATCCTCCTGCTCCTTTTTTGCCGCCTGCAACCCTTCGTCTGGTTCCAGCTTCATTGTTTCTCCCCCTTCTCACAACAGATAATTCTCATTCTACTCTACTCTGTTAACACAAAACACCCCCTTAGAATATTTTAGGGTGAGAAAAGGAGTGGCATATGGGACCCCCTGGTACCACCGCAACCACTTTTGACCTTCGTATCATCGCTTCGCATAGTCTGCAGTAGCTTGTGTTGCAATTTTGTAAGACCCTTGCTGCTATCTGCTATATCCAAATTCTTAAGGAACACTGGAGCCAACTTATTAACTGCATATCTACCTGTGATGTCTGTCTGTCGATCCTTTCATTTTTATGTTTTAGTTCGCTGACCTACCCGTAGGTGGGGCGACAACATCCAGACCAATTTTGCTTCGTGTCTCCCCTTTTCTAGTACATCCTCTACTGTTGCTGTTGTAGTCTGCGGGGTGCCCACAACTGTCAGCACCATACTCCTTTGAGAGTCTTGCTACTTTAGCAGCCATATCACCACCCTCCAGTTTGCTCCTTGTGTAGAGAATATGAACACTTCCATATCGATACCCAGTATATGCTTTTCAAAAGGCCACCTCGTGGATGCCCCTCAAGGATTTATAAGCCATGGGAGTTTCAAATTCATTGATTCTCGCCTGTTTTATCATCCTCATGTAAAATCTATGGTAACTTGTTCCATATCTAACTCGTACTGTTTCTCTTAATTTCCCGCCACCTACTCCCTTTTTCCATAATATAGACATCTTTTCATGAACAGTGATATCAACAACCATCGTTCCTCTTCTCAGTGCATCGGCATAGTGCGTCTTGCATAACCACAATCCTTGTGTTTAGCCAAATGGATGTGTATCCTTGCTTTTGCGCATCAGGCCCCAAGACTGCTTTATCATCCTACGCCCGCTTTCAATTGGTCGGAGCAGTGAGACTATCCTCTGAATGGTTAGTCAGGTGGGTGACCCGCCCGTGTAGAGCTTCAGGTGACTACCATTCAGTTGTCCTAGGAAGGGGTCTCCATTGAGTTTTGCAAGCTAAACCGCACCCCCATTGGTAACCTCTTTGATGACATAGGGTCCCAACCAATTCATGCGGAGTTTGCCCGGGAAATTTTTGAACTTACTATCATATAATAATACTAGATCATTCTCCTTCAAGGTGCACACCTTGATATGGCAATCATGCAACCCTTTCTCACACTATTTTTGTACTTTCTATTGAAATCTAGCCAAAAACCATTCCCCCTCCAATTCCTCTAGCTACGCGAGCCTTTCCTATAATGCCCCACAGTCGGCCATACCTGTGATTGCCACTATCCACAGACTTGGCACAATATATCCCATAGGCATAACAACTTCCTTGCCATAAACTAACCGAAAAGGTGTCTGGCCTGTCAACTTCTTGCACGTGGTTCATATGCCCATAGCACAGTAGGGATGCACAAGTCCCAGTCATTTGTCGCACATTACAGACCTTAGTCAATGTGGTTTCAAAAATTTTGTTGAATTCCTCAACAATCCCATTTTCTTGTGAGTGCTATGGCGTACTCTGTTGGTGATGTATCTAGAATTCATTAGTGGGTGTGATGATCGTTTCATTCCAAAAATGCATTCCCCTATCACTCATAAGAATTTTGGGACATCCATACCTGGTCAGTACATTCTCGAAAAAAACTTTACTGTTGTCACAGTTGTGCAATCCTTTACCGCTTGTTACTCGGCCCATCGGGTCAAATATTCGGTCATGATGATGATATAATGCATGCCCATATTTTCTCATGATTCAATAGGCCTGATGAAGTCAATTGCCCATTTCTCAAAAGGTTGTAGCATCATCTGCAGCTCGAGTGGCATTTCATCCCTCCGCGATGGTTTCCCTATCTGTTGACATACATCACAAGCATGACAGTATGCTTTCGAATCTTGATGTAAAGTGGGCCACCATAATCCTGCGTGAAGAATCTTTTAGGCTGTGGCGCAACCCACATAGTGTCCGCATGCAACCCCGCCATGTGCTTTGGACAGATCTATCTGTGTTTGAATGTCGGTACATATCTACGTAATATTTCATCATTGCCCATCTTGTAGAGGTGGCTGGTGATCACAGTGAAATTTGTCGCAGATATCACCACTTACTTCTTTTGTTGAACCAAATACCTTGTAGTGCAGTTCCCTTAGTTAAAAAGTGGATTATATCATTAAAGTGGCCATCTGCAATGTGCACTGCTTACAACTAGGCATCTGACAGTCCTTCTTCTAAATTCATTGGTTCTTCGCTGGTCTCAATTCAGGATAGGTGATTTGGACCTATGATCATATGTCCCGGCTTTACAACAACCCCAAAGTCATATTCCTAAAATAACAACAACCATCGACAGATGTGCCCCCCCAACACAGGCTTATTCAACAAGTATTTTAGTGCTGAGTGATCAGTATACATCTTAAAATGTCCTCCAGGCAGATGGTGATGATATTTCTGGTGCACGTACACCATCACTAGACCTTCTTGCTTAGTAGTGGAGTAATTCTTCTCAACTTTGGACAATCGGCAACTTGTGAATGCAATCGGGTGATCAATCCCCTCCACGCCTGGCTAAGTAAGTACGACCCCCAACGCGATACACGATGCATCAACATGCACATGGAAGTCTATATCCCATTTCAGAAAGACCAAGATAGGGGCAAAGGCCATATTTTCATTAAGTGCCTCTAGAATCTTATTTCATTCCTCATTCCAACAACAAGTAGCATCCTTCTTCAGCAATTGTTCCATGGGAGATGTCATCTGCGAGTAGCTTTTTACAAACTTCTGATAGTAGCCCATGTGTCTCAATGTAGCGCGGAGTGGTTTGACACTCTGCAATGCTTCCAGATTTAGTATAATAGTGATCTTGGCCGGATCCACCATGAGACCCTGCTTACAAACAACATGCCCAAGTAGATTCCCGAAAGGGACAAGGAAAGTACACTTCTTCATGTTCAACGCAAACTAGTGTTGGTGGCAAGTATCTACCATTAACCTTAGGCTCGTGACGTGCTTCTTTACTAGGCCAAATACAATCCAGTCATCTAGATAGACCTCTAAGAACTTATGGATGAATTCCTTAAAGGCAGCTACCACAATGCAGGACAATATTTCCGATGTGTTCTTTAATCCAAATGGCATCACCGTATACTGAAAACACCCCCATTCCATAGCGAACATTATTTTCCTCTGATCTTTGGGCACAATCTTGATTTGGTGATACCCAGAGAATCCATTCGTGAAGGAGTATGCTTCCTGACCTCCCAAATTTTCCAATGCCTCATCTATAAACGGTGTGGGGAATAGGTCGTTAACACAGGCATCATTAACCTTGCGGAGATCCACGCAGATGTGAATCTCACCTTTTTGTTTCCTTTCTTACACCACCATAGGGCTTACCTAATCAAATTGATCAACTTGTTCAATAAATCCTGCCACTATCATCTTATCCAGTTCTTCGTGGACCTTGGCTTTGTATTTGGGATTCAATCGATAAGACTGCTGCTTAACTGGATTTGCATCTGACTTCAATGTTATCTTCGTTACTCCTAAGTCTCCTAGAATTCATTTTAGCTCTGTAATCTTCGTTGGGAATAAGTCTTAGTATTCATGGAGTAGCTCGACAACCTTTTCCACCATTCCATTGTCCAAGTAATCTCCCACCGTAGCATACATCGGCTCCTCATCCATTCCAATGTTTAGTTGTTTTGTTTTTAATGCCACCGTGACAACTAGATCTTCTATTTTGGGGCAATGCACTTCACAACTTCCTTCAGTTTCTGCTATTTCAATATTGCGTGGGTCATCCTCATCATCTTCTACTTATACATTATAACATTCTAAGCTTTGGCTCAACTAGCATGACCAATCGGGTTGTGCAACTTCTTCGGGTTGGAGCCGTGTTTTGAAAATGGCGGTCTTGACGAGTTGTAATGCATCATCAATGTATCCATCCATTGGTCTTCAAATCGAAATATTGAGAGAAATTCTTCACGGAAGATATCCCACATGCCTGTACCATGCCTGGGCTTTGCTTCAGTATACCAGTTTTTGGGAATGACGGCCAGAGTGTGATAAAACAAGTGCACCCATTCTGGCTGTGGCTCTTCTTCATAGGCTTTGATCTATCTGATAAGGTGCATACATGGATCATCACATCCATCGTATTTCTCTATTAGGCATAGTTCCAGCCTCCCAAATCTAATCTTTAGCATACGCCTACAGGGGCGCCAATATTCGAAAGTCACTTCATGTGTTCCCCACCATCGTGCAGGCATTGCATGCAACACCCACCTCATCACATCAAACTGTTGGTGCTCTGGTACTGCGATTTGAAATTTTGTGAGGAATTCATCTATTATTGTCACACCATCATACATTGGCATTTTGTGATCCTCGGCCTTCACGGAATATAGAGATTTAGTCACCATGTTGCAACATAGCATGGTCACTCCATTCAACCTATTGCACCATCGTTCGTCTTCCTCGTCTCACTCGAAAGTGCAGGATCCTCCATAGCCTCATGAAATTATTCTAGCCTTTCCTATCTTGATACATTTTCACCTTTGTGCAGCGATTCTATAACTACAATCTGTGTCGGTGTCACTCTCCCTGTTGCTCACCAATTCAATGTAATGCGGTCCTTCAACCAGATCAAGTGGAATAACGACACGCAGTGACTTTGTTTCAAATACCATTGTCCACTTCTTCAAGTTAATAATCCCATTCATGTTGGTGGCCCAGTCTATTCCTAACAGCGTAAGATAGGACATACTTTCATCCATGAGTTCAATGACTTCAAAGTCCATCCAAGTACTTGCGCCATCAAGGTCTACCGTAACTCTCTGCAGCCTTCCCATGGGCAGTACCTTCTGCTAATTTTCCATCCGCAGTTGGATAGGGGACCACAGTAGCATACGCTTACCCATACACTCCCATGTTTGTTTAGGCAGTACGTTGGCATCTAAGTCTAGATCCAGAATGACCTGATCCATTTCATACTTGCCAATCTGCCCTGTGAGCTGCATTTCCCTCCGAGTCCGTGAGGCATGTCTTCCCAACTTGCGAATGATGTGAGGTTCACTCCACCCTGTGCATCTATTTATCAATTCCTGTAAGCCTTTAACCACTCTGTTCTCACGAAGAAGTTTTATACACATCTCTAAAAACGTAGTTATCGTCAAGGGATCCTTGTTGACCTTCGCGAAGCTCCCCCGAGCTTCCAGATTTTTCTCCTTACTGATTCCTAAATTTCTTTCATCTGCGCCCATGGCCATGCCACTCCTCAGTACCATGTTGACTTTGGGATCTTCTTCGTGGGGCTCTAACCTCATCATCTACACATTTTGGGTCATAGTTGGTTGCACTGGCCTTTGTTCGCAAATATGTACTATCACTACAGGGAAATCTCTCAACTCATGATCAAATTACTCACAAAAAGAGCATGATATTTGGGTCAGATTGGTGCATTCTTCCATGTAATGTCTAGGCCCTCCACAGTTGTAACAAATTAGTAGCCCATGACGCCTTCCTTATCCCATTCCTCCCCATGCTCAACTGCGTCCTTGGAACCCACCATGCGCCATCGCCATGGCTGGATCCTAACCTCATACCTCAGTCTACATTCTATAGGAAAATGACTAATCAATTAAAATTTGATAGCGATGACAATCCATTTCTTCATGGCCTACCGATCTACAAAAGTTACAAAAGAGTTGGTGGGGGGTCGAGTTGTGCTTTCCTCCCACCTGACACATTTTGCACCAGAGCGGGGTGGTTGCGCTTGACCCTACCTGTAGTTCTGCTCTCAATGGTGTCAGTCTGTTGGGTCCTTATAATACTAGTGATTACCCCATTACTATGGTAGTTATACCCCTTATTAATATTGTTGTGCCCCTATTGTCCCCATATTGTTATTATTGTGCCCCATATAATCCCTCTATTGTTATTTTTGTGGATTTATATTATTATTGTTAGGTCGGTTGGGTTATATTGTGACTCCTTAGACTCCTATATATAGAAACGAGGTTTTTTCATTTGTATCATCCAAGAATTATTCATTTGTAATGTAAAGGAGGTTTCCACCTCGAAGAGGCTAAATTCTAAGGCGTTGATCTATCTTTTCTTGACCTGGTTTCATAACATTTGGTATGAGCCAAGCTCTAGGGTTTCGCTGCTCCAAATAGGTCATCGTGGCATTTTCGATATAAATTTTTTTCTGTGACATTTCAGAAGTCAGAAAAAAAAACCCATTTGAGAAGACATCGTGCTGCAACTCGGGTCCAAATTTCAAAGCTTTTTGCACTATATTTGCAGAGATATGATCTGAGGAAGTTGGTCTTTTTGCAGACTCCTGAATTACATTCCAAACAGGCGACCTGGGGAAAATCGTCATAACATTCTCTCTGAGCATCAGATTGAAATTTCGAAAAAAGGTACAGAAAGAGAACTGACTATTGTTTCCTCTAGATATTTTCAGAGCCAGAGGTCTAAATAGTGACACGTGGAACTTCATACAAGTTCCCGCTTCTGAAAAGGTCTATAATTAGGCCACTGTGGGAGATTTGGCATAACACTTCATTGGAGAATCCAATTGGGATCAGACTAGAGGAATTGAAAAGAGGAAATAAAGGGCTACCATAGGTTGTAATTTCATAACTGGATGTTCTGAAAGTACAGAGATACATCAGAGGCAATATCGAGCTCTTACAAAGAAAAAAAAGGTGTGTAGATTTTTTTAAATTTTTGGTTAAGATTGGTTTGAAAATTTATTTTGACGGAATTAAAAGGGCTAGTAGAGCATTATTATTGGTAATTGATGCCTCGAGGAAAGAAAATGCAAACACCTAGTAAGGAACCTGAAATCTCTAACATGACTCATGAAGAAGAGGAAGAAATTTTACATGATATATCAAAATTACAACACCAAGTGCAAAAAATGTCAGCCTCACAAAAGCTAACGGAAGCTAAGATAAATGACATGGAATCTAAGATAAAGGGCGTGGAAGCTAAGATGGATGATTGGAAGACAGATTTGAAGATAGACATGGATGATTTGAAGACAAACATGGATGAATTGAAGATAAATATGAATACGTTGCTACAAGAAATGGTCACTAAGGGTGAAAGGGTAGTAAAGGAAACTCATGATGAGAACAAAAGAAATGTTAATCATGATTCCATAGACTCTAATGTGGGATCGAAGACCCATCATATTCAAAAAATCGATATGAGGAAGTTTGATGGCAAGGATCCCGCAACATGGATACTCACAGATGAGCAATTTTTCGATTTAATAATGTGCAAAACACACAAAAGTTACGTTATTGCAACTTTATATATTGAACCAAATAAGTTTTGTATGTATCAATTGACTTGCTCTTGATTAAAAATTATCAGTAGGGCAATTTTTACGTAGAATTGAAGCAAATTATGAGCATACAAAACAAACAACACTTTTTTTAGCCAATTGATAT
>APFE031525668.1:77978-103068 GCA_000404065.3 Pinus taeda | reverse complement strand
GTTGTCGAACGGGCTTAGCACCGGGGTACGTAATGATTTCATGCACCACGATGTTAGGATCAATGCCGGGCATTTCTTCGTAAGACCAAGCAAAAACATCGCGAAATTCGCGAAAAAGTTTCGAGTAAATTTGAATCTCCTCTGGAGTACAAGTGACTCCGATATGGACATGTTCGACAATCCCAGGCTTGATAGAGATGTCGATGGGTTGGGTTTGTGTGATGTTTTCCAGATTATGTTCAGAAGATGAGTGATAAACATGAACAGGGGACTGAAGGGGTCGGAACGGGGAATAAGGAGCAAACCTCTGAATTACAGTTGGCTCATTCTGAGGGAAGGGGAGAAATGAGGAACGATGATGGGTATGGTGCCAAGGAGGTTCCTCGAGAGACATGGTCTCTATAATTGCTTTATCGGAAGAGAATATCTGGTGTAAAGGATCCGAAGAAGCTGGAGCTACAATCCCTAGAGATGGAGCCAGTGTATGAAAAATCTTGCTCGAAAGAGCAAGTTCAGGAGCCGAAGCAGCGATGATTTCAACATAGTTGAATTCGGCAGGACTCAACGGCATTTTGTCGCCCCATGAATCTACTTGGTCGGTGGGAGGAACAATCCATGGATCGAGGCAAGTGGAGATCATATTGACGGAAGCGACATTGGGAGGTGAGGCCGGGAAAACACCCATAAGGGCGGGATCTTTAAAAAGTCCGTGACCGAGGTTCTCAAGTGACTTCGTGGTATGTTTCACAAAGGGAATGGTTCCTTCTGAAGAGGAAGCGAAAAAGTTCAGCTGGTCGACCGTAATAATCTTCCCTTAGTGAGGGAAACGAATGATACGGAAGTAGGATGAAGCAATGGCTTGCATCGCATAAATCCAACTGCGTCCGAGAAGGAGGTTGTACGTTAAGGTAGCGTCCACGACTTCAACTTCCATCTCGACCGCTTTTCCTTCCAAAGAAATGGATAATCGTGGGAGAATACCATAAGGACGTGAGGCCCTGCCATCGAAAGCTTCCAAGGTTGTAGGAGACTGACTCAATGTGGGAGAACCAATAGCTTTCCAACAGGCCATAGACATGATGCAAGTGGAGGCACCTTCGTCAATGACTGTGCGATGAATAGTTTTCTTATCGATAACTACCTGTATGAGAAAGGCAATTTGGGGAGGCAGTCTCTGAGTATGGCGGTTTGAATCGAACGTAATCAGCTCCGAATCTGCCGGATCTATGCCGCCAATGGCGGATAGAAAGGACTTCCTCTGAGAGGGGCAGCTCTGGAGAACCTCTAAAGCGGACATAGCCGACGGAGTCTGGGATAAATCCTCAACGATATTATAGTGCTGAGCAGCACGGGCGTTTGGGTTGTAAGAGGATTTCCGGAGTACCCCTTTTGGAGGGGGTCGAACAAGCACTTTAGCACTAGGTCTCTCGATGTGGAGAGGGCTTGAGCTGAAAGGAGGAGCACTAGGGGTGACCTCGTGCTCCTTGCCGGCAGAGGGATATTCTTTTGTTCGAGTACTGATGTTAATAGGGACCGTACCTGCCATAAACACTTGGAAACCGAAGGAAGAGGGAGGTTGAGAGGGGTTAGCGACCATTTGGGTTTGCTGTGAAGGAAAGGGTTCTTTAAGAACTGCAGGAACCCCAGAGGTGCCTTTCAACAGACGACTAACTTCAGACCGCCGGGGGCAGTCTTTGGTGTAGTGATCCTCATCACAAATGAAACAAGGAAACTTAGGTTTGCGTTTGGCACTCTCCTCAGATTGAGGTTTAGGTTGTTCTTGCTTAGGTTGTTCCGATTTATTTTTTCCTTTCTCTTTCTTCCTTGAATTGGAGGTTTTGTCAGTCTTGGTCGACTGAATGGCATTGACCTCGGAAGTAGATTTAGGAGGGGGGGTAACCTGGGAAGCATTTTCATTAGGGGGATGAGATGTTTGCTTCCCAGGGTTTGCAGAATTCTTTTTGGAGGATGAACTCACAGACCCGATGATGCCGTCAACCGTAGGTGTTGGCGGGGATTTGGACGTTCCAAGTCTAGGGGCACCAGGCAAATAATCATATAATGTACCTGACTGAGAATAAACTAAGTCAAGGTATTGAGCGCGCGCAATAGCTTGCTCTTCAGTAACGCATGCTCCCATCGCGATGTCTCGAGCTATCGGAGGCACGAATGAGGTCGTGAACCAATCCGTGAGAAGCTGGTCGGGAATCGAGAATTTAATCATACGTCGACGCCGTCTCCATTCATGGATATGATCAGAGATGTGCGTAGCTGTTGACTGTCGTAAAGACGTAAGGAGGTGCGTGCCTGTTTCATAACGAATGGGTAATTGAAAATGTGTAAGGAATGCCATAGCCATGGAGTTGAAATCCTGAAAGGATCCACGATTAAGCTCAATATACCATTTCGCGGCAGAGCCGGTGAGCGTCCTTTGAAAAAGGCGAAGTCGAATCGAATCATCAAGCCATGAATTAGATGAGCACCATAAATGATACATCATGACATGAGCTTGCGGATCCTCATCTGCTTTGCCATCGAATTTCGGGCAATCACCAGGAATCTTGGTAGGAACCGGAGGCCAATAAGGATTATGAAGAATAGGATCATTTGTTAATTTGGACACATCCGGCAACTCTAAGGTTGCTAAGAACGGTAACTGAGGATTAAATGGCATGTGAGTTTGTTGGAACGACGGGGCACCAGGGTTCCAACCAGGTGGTGGTGGTCCCCACGGGCCTTGCCCTAATGGATTTGCCCCCAGGGGTTGGCCGTAGGGATTGGTGTTCTGCCCCCTAGCATATGGATTACCAAACGAAGTTGTAGAAGCACCGTATGGTGTTTGATAATTCTGATAGGGGGTAAATAAAGGTTGCCCTTGAGGTTGTTGATAACCATAAGGTGGAGGGATTTGGGGTTGACCGCCACCCGTCATTTGAGCAGTGCCAGTAGCAGGGTAACCTTGTTGATATTTAGGTTGACCTAACTGCTGATACTGAGGCTGGCCTGCCTGCTGATACTGAGGCTGGCCTGCCTGCTGGTACTGAGGCTGGCCTGCCTGCTGATGCTAAGGCTGAGGCTGGCCTGCCTACTGATGCTGAGGCTAAGGCTGGCCTGCCTGCTGATGCTGAGGCTGGCCTACCTGCTGAGGCTGAGGCTGGCCTGCCTGCTGATGCTGAGGCTGGCCTGCCTGTCCCGAGAATTGAGTGTTTTGGACAGTCGGCTGACCGAATGGTTGGGCAGCTTGCCCATAAACTTGGGTATACTGGATGTTAGGTGGATTCGGATTAACGAACGACGGACCAGTTTGTCCAGTAGGTGAACCTTGCTGGAGTCCAGGTTGAGCTTGTGGAATAGAAGAGTGACCTGGGTTGCCAATAGGTTGAGTATGAGGAATGAAAGAGGTGCCACTAGAAGCAAAAGGATTTCCTTGGAAGGATTGTCCTTGTGAATATTGTTGGTGTGGTATCTCAGGTTGAGCGTATGACGCTTAACCCCCATGGTAAGAGGTGGAACCCCAATCTATAGATAGTGGGACCGAAATTTCTCCGACGGATAGCTGACCTGTCTCAGGACCGAAAGGTGGTAGATACTGATCATACTGCCCCCCAAGTGATGCATTAAATGTAGGATCAAAGCCCGCAAATAAAGAGGATGAGGGTCAGCTAATAACAGGCGTTGAGGAAGCTACAGATATAAGCGGAGGGGTTGTCACCGAAACAGTAGTGGTACTATGAGGTGGCAGGGTCGATGGCTCCGTATTGGAAAAAATGGGTGGTGACCAGATAGAGGTCGGGAAAGGGGTCGATATAAAATCGCGCAATGCTTTATAACCAAGAGGCAGTCCCCCGGTAGAAGTGTTCCTACTAACATATGTAGAGTCCATTGTGCTAGGGATTTCGTCCCCTGGCATGCCGGAATCGTCAGTAGTAGTAGGCGATGGGTTGTCCATGTCGGAAGGAAAAGGTTGCCGAGGAGAAGTATATTCCCAAAAAGGGGTACTTTTCTGAGAAGGTTCCCAAATGGGATTGGTATAAAACTGAT
Source organism: Pinus taeda (assembly GCA_000404065.3). Taxonomy (NCBI): domain Eukaryota; kingdom Viridiplantae; phylum Streptophyta; class Pinopsida; order Pinales; family Pinaceae; genus Pinus; species Pinus taeda. Next base: position 99,027 of record APFE031525668.1, on the reverse strand, counting down.
AATCCCTGTCGCCTGGAGCGCGAGAGCTGATCGGTTGTATGCTTGGAACAATAGGAAGAATTTGACTTACAACCGGACCTTCGGAAGGCGAAATTGGTAGTTCTGCCAGGGTGAAAATCCACGAAATCCCAAGGAAACTCAAATAAACCAAGTTTCTTTCCAGACTAATGCAGACGAAATTAATCGGGTTATGTGATCGTGGCCAGATAAATTATTAAGACATTTTAATTTGACCTTTTCATATTTAGAGAGTCGAGAAAAGGACGAAAAGCTGACTCTAGTCTCCTTCGAATGTTTTTCGAGCACGAAGTGACAAGCTGCTCGCTTACACCTTTTCTGTTAAACAGTCTGAAAAGGATCAAAAGCTGACTACTCTGGAAATCTAGGTAAGAGGGTGTGCCAAACGAACCGTAAAACTGCTTATACACCTTAGCGATCAAAAGATCACCAAGGACTTCCCGTACTGCAGTCAATCTTCCCGAATGCTGTGTTCAGTGCATTACGGTTCGTAGGGCGGCAGACTCGGCTTTCTATGGATCAAAGGTTGTAATCCTATAAGGGTCTCCCAATTTATACGCGACGGTACGTGGGAGCACAGTCCGTACTGGTACCTATCGTTTCACCGTGGAGGAATCACCCAACCACTCGACGATAAACCACCAGGCTTAACGACGCCGGAACACGTCTCTAGCCTAGACCTCTAGAGTATGAGCATTAAATTCCAATGCGTTGTTAGGTTCATTGAATCAATTTTATTGTTGATCTTTAATTAAGTTTCAGTTTTTGGCCTTAGCGAATGTAATCTCTCGAAATGTCCTAAATGCCACTACATGCAAGAACTGTATTCGTTTTGTTTGGATGAAATCTAGTTACAGAAGAGTTAAGAGGTTCATGCGAACAAAACAATGTCCAAAATTTCTAATGCAGCTAATCAACAAGAAAGGAAAAATCTTTTCTCTTTTTCTTCTTTTAAAAACAAGAACTAACATAACATGCCTAATTGATGAAAACAAAAAGAATCTTTTTCTTTTCTTTTAAAAAAAAAAAAATAATAATATGACAATGCACTTAAAGTGTTTCAAGAGATATTCACTATCAGATAATTGCTTCTGAAGAATCTATAGCCAGTTTTGAAACAAACACAACAACCCAACAAAGCAAAGGAAAGACAAGATTTTCATGTAACTATGTAAGCTAAGTTACCACGAAATCAGGGAAAATAAGTGAGCTAAAAGCGAGATATTTGCAATATGAAGTGCAAAAAACTCATATAACCAGCAGGAGAATATAGAAGTCAAACGACAAAAGAACCGGATATATAAATCATCAATCCAACGGGAGGTTTGATAACACAAAAAACCAAGATGTAAAATCGGTAGACAATGGCAAACAACTGAAGGATGAGACACCACCAGCCAGTTATCAATCTAACAGACTCCCAGAAGGCATATATAGAGCAGAAAAACCAGACCCAAGCATTAGAGACTGACAAACAGGCTTATTAAAAAAACTTTAACCAATGCGGCGCGACTGTAAGTCTGCAACTCGCGCTAAACAGAGTGTAGCGCGAGTTGTCTGAAAGAAGCTCGCGCCCAGTAGCGCGACTGTTCAGAGAAAAACCGTGCTGGCGGGAATTTGCCAGGCAAAAGAAAAGAGCGGGTGGTCTGAGGCTTGGCTTTTAAAAACTAAACAGAGCCAGTGAGCGAAAGGGAGCAAGAACTCCAATCAAAGAAATTGTTCAGACAAATAAATGACAGAAAAAACGACATGCCGCAAGCAAGATTTGATACTGTCACAGTTTTGTAAATCAACCCGGAGATCGACTGAAGTGGCGTTGATCTACTTCACTTCCGCATAGCGGAAGTGTTTCGAAGGCTTCCTGGCCGCTCTTCAGACTCCGTCCACAACTTACAAATCAGACAATATGACACAAACAACAATAGACTTCCCCAGCGGAGTCGCCAAATTGTTGCGGAGGTAAATCCCCTCTGCGGACAGAGGCGATCCCACTAGCCCCACAGGGGTATAGCAACAATCATACACGTTGCATGCAAGTTCCTAATTACACAATTTAAAAGTCGATCAGAAGGACCAACCTGGGATCCAAGCTATTTGCTGTGGGAGAAGTGTCGCTCCTGTCCTTTAGCTTTGGCCGGTCACTATCCTTGCGCTCCACGCATGGACACCTGCACAAATGAAGGACAACCCAAAACAAGCGTAAAATCCAATATCATACAATTATATATCAGTCAAGCAGGATATAATTCAAATATTACCAGAAGAACATGTGAATGGAACCATAATAACAGTCGCTTATTATTCAATGAAAAAAGAGAAGAATTACAACCAATTAAGGCTTGACGCTACAAATCTCCTCCAACTGGGTCAGCAGTCCAACATGTCTTACAAAGTCACTTCCTCTCTCAACAATCCGGCATCATAACCTCTCTTTCAGCTCTCACTATCAATTCAGCTTCAACACTCTGACACTATCATTAGCACTTTAGCCTGTTCAATGTGAGGTGACAGGCTTTTATGGATGGAAGAGGTGGAAGCATTCATCGTATCCGGACACCTATCGAAGATTTGGCATTGTCCCAGAATAGCCTTTGGACTGAGTTGTCATGGATGAAAAAGACGACACTCAATCGTATCCATGGGATTTTTCCTCAGGGAACTGCATGAGTAATGGAGGAAAAAACACTTCAGTGTGCGTTGGCCAAAAATCATGACTAATTTTGTGTGGCGCGGGCTTTTTTCTGTGACAGTGCGTCTGTGGGCGCGCCCTCTTTGTAGGAACTGAGCCATTGGCGCGGGTTAGACACTGTGGACCCGCGCTAATTAAAAAAGGGTATTTTCCAAGGTTAATCTTCAAAGGGTGTCTTCAGGGATATTGAAGTTCATACTTAGGAGACCTCAATGCAATTGTTTTCAAGTTGTGTCACTGGTCACAGGTCCGTAAATGTGTCCTCCAATGTGTGACAGCGGGGGGGTAACAAGGACGGTGACCAACGGTGACAAATTACTGCGTAACAATAGGGTTTATAGATCTACTTTATGTAACTCAGATCTACTTAGTGGGGTTTTCAAGCAAACATTTAACAGATCTAACTAGTTCGTGCACTTTAAAGTAAACTTAAATCACACGTATTTTCAACATAAACATATGTGCATATATTAAATAGTTATATTAATCCTTCATATAGTCAGGTTTGCGATATTCAGATTGTAACACAGAAATTGCAAAAGAAACTTATCTTTATTTTCACTTATCACCAGTACATCCAAATCCGCCGTACGCACTTAGCTGCAGGCATCCGCACACATAGTTGTAGACTCTTTTTGGCCTCTACTTACATAGCTACAGAGCCTCTATCTCCTACCCCAAACCCTTGACTTGGACATACAGACTCTTCCTCGCTATTCTTCTTAACAGCCCATTACATGTTAGATTCCAAAATCATATCCCCAAAAAGAACTGCATCTCCTTCTTAGAGTCGCGCTCTAATTATACCTTCCTATGGTCCGTGGACTGAGTTACTTCCTATTATTTTACATTATTTATTGGGTGGACAACCCTTTGACTCGAACTTTTACACTTCACGCTGCACATACTTCAGAGTCTTTTACAATAATTTACTCCTAATTTCTAGGCATTTTGCCCCAAAACCATTACGCTGGACCTCCACTACCCAACACCAAGCCCACCCTAAGACTTCTTCTAGACCATGTTCATGTTGGGATTACACAAGATTTCATGAAAATATATTCAGAGGCACTCATCCAAACATGCAACAAGCGGGAGGGGAATTCAATGGGATACATGAAAACTGCAATGAGCATGTGTTATATGATATAGTATAAAAAATAATTTTCATCATCTAAAAGGGACACAAATTGACAACTCCCCCTGCAACAATATTGGTGTATTTTAGTAATAAAATTTTTACATATGTATGTTATCTTAAAATTGTGCTTATAAGTACTTTATTTCTATATGAATACATAACTTCACCTCATACATGTTCCCTTTACAACCATTAAATTTTGTTTTAGTTGGCTTCTGATGTTTGTCGTTGTCATCTTATTTTACAAATTAGGTATAGATGTCCCCTCTAACAAGGAAGTAGTAGATGTTGTGGCATTAGCTTAGATAACGAGTCCTTATACTCAAGAAATAAATTGTCTGTTACTTTAAAAAATAAGAGTCAACAACATAATATGCCCAATTTTTTTTTATAGGTGTGAAGAATACTAGACAAATGTATAAATTCTATCATAGACTTAAAACAAAATTCCAAGGATTTCTTACTATGTTTTGGGATTTTGTATTATAATCATGACAAAATGCTTGTGGCAATAAATCCTAGATAATTTCAATCATGTGGAAATGGATCCTAATATGTACCAAGTCACAAAAACTCATGACATTAGGTATGGTATTTGATTAACAAAATTCTGAGGATTTCTTAATCTCTTTGGGTTCTGGTATTGGAATGGTGACAAAATGGCTATTTCTCTAAATGCTGGGCAATTTCGATCATGTGGCAATGGATCCAAATATGTACCAAGTCATAAAAGCTCAAGACTTTAGGTATGGTAGTTGATTGAATTGAATTTATTTTAACATTAGCTCAAATATGAAATACGAAATATGATAATGTTGAAATGTAGTGGATTTAGTCTATGGTCCATTCCAAACATTATATATTCTCGTGATTGTGAGAAGAAGTTAATGTTGACTCTACCATATGAGGTTTAAGATACATAGTCTTCACTCAAAAATTTCCTTCCAAGATTAATGTTATGAGAATGTATTAGAGAAATACAAAAAGAGCGTCTGTTTTCTCACAACAAAGTCTCTTTCTCCTATTTTTCTTCTCTGTTATTAAATAAAATATCGATCATATAATATAATAAATGGTGAGAGAAATGATGTTGTTAGAAAACATAGTCTTTTAATGTTTTTCGCTATTGCATCCATCAGTGGTTAGCATTTGAGATGAAATATTGTCCACTAAGTGATGCCATTTTTAGATGATACCTCACTAGCTAAGCTGTCTTTAAACAAATGAATTTTTTCATGATTTAATTTGGATGAATTTCCACAAATGGTAGCTTTTCATGTCCATAATAGAGACTTTTCAAGTGAATGGTTCTCAAAATTTTTTTGTCATGATTCCTTCTCATCAAACAATATCCTAGAATTGGATCCTTCAACCTCAAACAATCCTTGAAGAAGAATTGTGCCTCAATCCATCTTAAAAAACAAAAGCCACATAATTATTGGAGAATGTACAATTAAAAGTATCATCTTTATATCTATTGGATAGAGACCATTTGCAAGCTCTGTTATATTCAACCTCACATTAGTTGCCACAAAAATGTTGCTAATCTAATAAAATATAGATTCTAAATCAGTATGATTAAGATGCTTGAGGGAAGATGAAATATAAAAGAGATCGATTTGATGCAAGGTATAGACATGTTACATTCTAATATTGGCATTAACCAAGATAGCTAATTCTCATAGGACTAATTTTCACGAAGTGGCAAGATGGTGACCCATTAAAAACCAATATACACAACTTTCTAGAGAACAAAAATGGCTTGATTTCTAGATGCATTATCATATTCTAGAAATGTGGCTTTTGAATACATAAGTGAATTCACCCCATAGTGCAACATTTAAATGTATATTTCCTACACATATTATCAACAACCTAACAAGTAGAGATTTGCCAATTCCAAATATCTTTGGCCTCCCTACAATCCCTCTTCTTGCAGTGGGATCAGTTTGTGTCTTTATCTTAATTTAGAAAAGATTTTTTTCCTAGATAAAATACACCAATGCTTCCATGCTTGATGAATAGGGTCCCAAATATCCCTCCACATGGGCATTCTTTTTCTGCTCACTCTCTAGGATTGGTGTCTTGAATCACAAACAAGCTCCAAATTCTCTAACACCTAATTGGCCTATATGAAAGGTCACATCCACTTATGACCCTTGAAAGGTTCCATTATAACAAAGTAGAGGACTCCTTCAAAGAATACCATATTATTTTCAAAAGAAGGGACTTATGAATTACAAAATATTGTAGTGAACCATTGATATTAAAAAATCTAAAAGGATCTCTTACTTTACTCAAATATGTACTATTCACGATACTACAAATAATCAATTTTCCCAAGGTGTCTTACCTTGCAGAAATATTATGATCATTTTCAACCAAAATGTTACCCTTAACAGTAATATCAATTAGGGCTAGCTCTTCTTCTTCCTTTGGAAGGACGCCAAAATTTTGTAGGAGCATAATAGGCCTCTTGTTAGTCCTAAATCTAGGCAATAACTACTTCATTAACAAATTTTATAGCCTCCTGAAATGTGCCAATCAGGGAAATGGGCAAGAACTGTAGTAGACATGACTAACATGAAGAATATTAGGTAGCACTATAAGCTTACATGCAAACATCAAGCCTTCTAAATATGATTTCTAGGTCATATTATGCAGCCTTTGAGGACACGAATCACATATTTGTCATTTTGAACTTCATGACTTCTATTACAAATTCAAATATTTCACCTGACAAGGAAAATTTCCTTGATCTATTCCTTGTCAAATTTTCATCAGGGTTGATCTTAAATATTAATTTACAGTAGATTACCATGGAAAATATTTCTCCTTATTTTTATTTCATACAATTTCATTGTTTAGAGCACTATAATGCATACCACTAGAAAGAAGCATATATAGTATATACATAATAAGTATGCTTTATACTCTGATATTTTCCTTCATTTTGAACATTGTTTATATATTGATTAGGCTCTATTTTTACCAATGTGCACTGACATGTTTTCATTATTTTTCGCAAGTAACATAAGCTTGATTTCTCACAATAATAGATCTATGTGTAACATGCTCTTTAATACCAACGTATATTTTTCCTTTTTAATGTTGTTGATACATGAAACAATTAAGTTTGTACTTGACACAATAATCACACTTCAAGTCACTGTTATAATGGTCAAACATAACATATCAAAAATCTATGTTGAAGGATATATTTCAGCTAGGTTTGATGAATTACTTTGCTATCCTAAGGGATGGCATTTTTCTGCGTTTTATTGAGCACTACTGACGCATGGATTGAAAAATATTAAATCATATAATTTCTCTAATATTTTGGTTCCTTACACTTGGTTTGGAATAATCATAAACTTGTGTTGGTGTTTCTCAAAGACTACTAAATTTGTTTCTCACTATTTAGCTTGAGTTATTTAACATGCAAACTATTTGGCATGATTGTGCCTAAATTTTTTCTAAAGGGTGAATACTAAGTTTCTAAGGTGTTATTTTATATGGTGAAATTTTAGTTTATTTGTTTATATAGTTCATCCAGCCACAAAGTGTCACCGCTAGTCCAATTGAAGAAAACCTATTCGAGTTTCTTGATTTTGTAGGTAAAAATGACATTGACATTGTTGATGTTGAGGTATATGTCATATAAATCCTTTATAATGTACTTTATTTTATATTCCAATGTTCAACTTCTTTCAAGTATTATAATTTTCATTATATTTTTTTTCATTTTCATAATAGAAACTCAATATTTATGGTAAGAACTAGGGATTGAAGAAGGAGAACAATAACATTGGAGTGACAAATGCGAAAAGAGTGAGAAAACAAAGAGAGAACATAATTGGTCTGATGACACCCTTAAATCGAATATTCGACATCATACCCACACATACATATTGATGGTCAAGTATTTAGAGTTGGTGAATTCACTTGCAATGGCTTGAAAACATAATGCTAATGTTTTGAAGTGATGAAGCAATATTTCATGTGTAAATTGTAGTCCAACCAATATTAAATTGGAAACTGATATTGTAAGGCCTGAAATTTTATATAATATAATTTGTGGTCGAAATTATTTATAGTTGTACTTGGTATTATTTAGTATTGTAACTAACATATGTAACTTTTTTCTTTCATTTTAGATAAACATGCACATTCTATGATATTTTTTTAATTTAGATGCAAAATCATAGTAATTCATTTATGTTGCTCAATAATGAACACATAAAATTCATCTAAAACTATTAAATTAGTAGTTTGTATTGGTTAATGATGAATACAAATAAAATTAACATATAAATACTAAATTAATTATTTATAATGCTTATTAATGAAAGTAAATAAAATGAATAAACTACAAAATAAATCATTTAAATAATGAATATGAAACTACAAGAAAAATATAAATGAATATTATTAATGATAAATTTGTGATACAAATGTTAACTAAATTTTGCATATATATGACTATTAGTAGCTAATTTACAAAAAATTATAACACGAATAGAATTTAGTCATATTTATTTTATCATTAATTTCTTTCAAACAGTGACTAAAATTTTCATATATATCACTATTAGTAGATAATTTATAGTGTCTTACAATGTGGCCAACCTTTTGGTCGTATTTCTTTAGTCAATAATTTGTTTTCTTGGGTGAGCATGTAATAGTATTTTTTGTTGTGTATTTGGTCATTAATTGTGGCAATTAATGAATAAATCAATGAATAAATTAATGACTAAATATACTACAAGAGGATAAAATTAAGACAAGGAATTAATGACTGAACTAAAGACAACTAAATGTTGTTCACGTTATAAGATACTATAAATTACCAACTATTGGTCATCGACTAAAAAATAGTCATTTATATGAAAATTTTATTCATTTTTTAGAAACTAATTAGTCATGTTGTACAAGTGACAATTTGAAGGGAAGAATCTCAAGCCTCGATTGGCACCCAGATGGTATCTTAGAAGGGCTATACTATTATTGACCCTCAAGTAGAAGAACATTCTATTGTGGTTGACGTTGAGATTCATGAGAAAACCATAGGATATGAGTAAAGCTTTTAAGACTTACAAAAGTGAGCATCTCAATCCTTTTAGCAAGAGTGAAGATCACTCTTTATGAAGGAAGAGGTGAAACAAGTGATCCACATCCTCAACCTCCTAAGCAGGGACCTCCTCTGACACCCATTGTGAAATAGGAAATCAAAATTCCTAATTCTAGTAGTTTTGTAAGACCTATATAAGGTTAAACTTATAGCCATCATACCAGTATTTTTTAGCCTATCATCAATCCAAAAACCAATGCACCCATGAAGGCTATCTCACTTCAAAATCTTCGAAATTTTCATGGAATTGCTTCCGAATACTGGACAAATTCTTATTTGAATTTTATGTTCTTTGTTAGGGATATGACTACGCCATTGATCCCTAGAAACTAAAGTTGTTTAATTTCACCTTAAAAGGAGTAGCACTACATTGGTTCATGGGACTAGGGGGTGGTACTATTAACTAATGGGAACATATGAAACAAGCCTTCCTTAGTAAATATCAATATTAATGACATTTAAGGAAGATGAGACCTTAGAAGAATATATAGAGAGGTTCTAATATAACTTGCAATGATCACTATGCAATACTCTACCTAAAGAAGTACTAAAAATTCCTTTAATTATAAGAATTAATGGTGAATGGATAAAAGTGATTAACCTAATGGGGTAGGGTGATATTTCCAAAGAAGAGTATAATGATATCATTCAATTGTGTTTCAAATTTTCACATGGAAGCACATGGACTATGATTGGAATTCATGATCCACTCAGTAGATCGAGAAGGAATGCAAGTGGAGGAGTCACATGTGCGCAAATTGAAATATATTGGAAAATTTTAAAATCAATATATGAAGCACATTGATTACATAATTGGACTTCATGTAGGTGAAGTAGAAGTAGGATGAATCAAAACAAGAATTATCAATTTCCTACCCTCATTTTCTATGGAAGAATAGTCATAAGGAATGCCCACTAGATCTAGTTGAAATTTGTGCTATTTTTACCAAATAATACTTTAGTGATCATTGTCCCTCTTTCAATAGATTTAAGTCATATTTAAGGAAGTGGAGGAATAGCTAGAACCTATAAATTTCATAGCATAATGACCAAAGTGATAAAAATTCTCTACAACTATGGTTTAGGACCCTTCCCTTTTCTTTTTGGACAATATAGCCAATAACAGTTTTTGATATTAAATTCATAGGGTAACAACATTCCAATATCATATCGTAGCCTCAGTCGTATATTCCATCACCATTGTAACAACGCTGTAAAAATTTCATGTAATTAAAGATAATAAAGGAAAAAATAACCACAGTTGATGGGACACTTACTCCAAGATTAATGTTGAGAAAATCCAAGTGATCCATCACCTGTGATTGGTTAATAGCTATGGAAATTGGAAAAGGGAATGGCTAAGGCTTCGCAAAGGAAAAATGGCATTTTTTGCATATTTATTCATGAAAATAATGGAAATTAGGAGAAAAGGGAGGTGAAAGGTCATGCGTTTCATGTGAGGAGGAAAGTGAAGGAAAATAATTGAAAATGAAAAAAATAGAGGTGTCATTCATAAAAAGCCTTCTGAGGACCAGTACATAGACTTTTGTTAGTTCAGTTTTAAAGCTCTCTCATTATTATGTCTCTCTCATATACTCTTGGATACTTGAGTTTTCTTGGAGAACTCTTGGAGGGTGTGGCATACTTGGAATTTTGGAGCACAAATGAAAAGGAAGAGAAAGAAAGTGAAAATTAGAACCTACAATGGGATTTTCTTAAGGGTACTGAGTTGCATGTATGTTTCCTCACTAGTTTTAGAATGCATGGAACATGCATGTGGATTTTTTATCATGATTTGTCACTTTCATGGAGGATTTCTTAGATTGACAATGGATTTCCCAGTCTTTCCATTTCCTTGATAGCCATGGACTTTATGGGTTTATTTATTTCTTCTTTTTTGTTTGTTCTCATGTTTTCTTAGCTTTGGTTGAGTTATTAGTCTTGGAAGCCCTGGTTGGACAAATGCTCTAGAAGCCATGTAACAACTTGGATTGAGCTACTAGTCGTGGAAACCTTAGTTGGAAAAATAATCTAGAATCCATTGGTGGGTTGACTTACTAGTCCTGTAAGCCCTAGTTGGAAAAATTCTCTAGAAGCTCGGTAAACGCTGTGGGTTGAGTTACTTGTCCTAGAGGCCTTCGTTGCACAAGCACTCTGGAAGCCCTGGAAGACATGGATAAATACAATTCTAGTGATGGTTTCGTAATTTCCGACCATGAGGTGGAATCACTATTTGATGGGTTGAGGTGTATGGCCTCTAGAAGCCATATATGGTTTTGGATTGATGTGTTCTATGGGATCCCACATTCATGCTTGGAATATGGCACAAGGTTGAATGGTTGAACAGAGATTTAGCTGAGCCATTCTATGGTCATGTGGAACATGGAAGTCCCATCCTGGGTTTGGATTTTACATCATCAATATGAGGTTATTTCTCCTTATAAACCTATGAGTATTATATATTTTTATATGTGTTTTATATGGTTGTGATTTCATGAGTATTTATGTTTCTATTATGTTGGTTATTTATATGTTTTATCATAGTATCTATGTATGGATCTCATCATGTTTTTACTTGTAAATGAATGATCAATATATATATATATATATATATATATATATGTATGTATACAACCTAATGGATGAAATGGAATTTGATGTGTTGAGGCATCAATGTTTCTTAGCGATTCTCACCTATATATGATACCGCTATGCTCAAATATACATTTACACCTTTATATTACATATTCATTATATGTTTGATGAAATGCCTATCATGGATAGTAGGGGTCTAGTTAAGGTCTTATTCAAGTAATTGAATTAGCATTATTGTTTCCATGTTATCTTATTGTTTTGAAAGTACAACAAAATTTTGGGCAGTGACCTGGGCTCTCGGCTTGAAAGTGTAGCTTAATTCCCAAGGACGCTTGCACAGATTGAGAAAAAGAGTCATTGGACATTGGCTTGCAGGTCTATTAGAGAATTTAGAGGTCCTTGGATGCTAGCATGCTTATATCATGAGAGAATCTAGATCTCAAGCTATCCAAAAGTTCAGTGGGACCCAAACGCAAGTTGCCTAAAGTGTTGGATTAGTTCCTAAGGGTCTTAAGGCTGATGTTGAACTTTTTTTATGTTGTGTTTCCGTCGGTTCCACTTCCTTAATGTGACTTAGGAGGTTGAATCATATTATATATGTTTGTCGCATGTTTACCCCGGCTAGCTAGTTGCTTGGTGGGAGGAGGGTGTTACAGATTGGTATCAAAGCATGGTTCACCCCTCAATCTGGTTGGGTTGTGTGTTGGTCATGCATGCATGTCAATTTCATGTGTGTCTCTTATACTTGCATTCCATGTTCTTGTTGCATTTGCATAATCTAGATCATGGTGGTAGCAATGTTATCATGTGGAACTTAATGTTATTATTATGGAATGCCTCGTCATGAGTGTATGAATGGTTACATGTCAATTTATGTCACATACATGTATCATTTTTGTATGATTGGTTACATTCCTGTATGTTTGGTTGCATGTCTCATTCGTTCATGCTTGGTTATATGTGTTTATGAATTTATGTAGTTGGTTATGCATCTCTTACACATGCTCATGTTTGCATGTCAGCAAGTTTATAGAGATGTAATGATTGTTTTCATGGATGAGGTTGTAGTATGTGTTGTTCATAAGGTTTTGCATTAATGACTAGACACTAACTAGAATGATGGTTGTATGGTTATACGCTTACATGTTATGTTTCTCTTTGCTATCATGATTATGTTTTACTTGTATCACATTGATTTGTTGAGCTTGTGGGCAGAGTATCCTCCATGAGCTATAATAACGCATGTTGGTTTATTGTGATTTCGTTTAGCTAACATGATATACCTTGTAGGAAGAAATATCAAATGGCTAGCAAGATGGTTGACTACAAAGACTCTCCTTATGAATCAGAAGAGTAGTATTGTGTTGGAAACGCTAAGGATTTGGTAGTTACTAAGAAGCTTAAAGGAAGAAATAAGGAGCTTTAAGGCAAATAATGAGAGAATCATGCAAGCACAGGAGAAACAAGTAGAGGTAAATGTAGTGATACTTAAGAGCTTATCAAATTTGTAGTGACAAGGATCATGTCATATCATCTATGAGTAGGAGGACCGAACTAATGGGGCATCTAGTAGTAGGTCACATGGTGGCCACGCTTTAGATAAATATAACATGGTTACAGATGGAAAGTTGTTGGACACTCCATATAGGAGAGGGGATAGATCATCATCATTATCATCCTTATAGGAGGAGTGATAAGGGATACTTTTTGGGTGAGTTCAAGAAAGAAAATCCACCTACTTTTGATGGAGAGATGAATAAGCCACAAGATGTAGAGACAAGGTTTCTTGGCATGATGAAATTCTTCACGTTGCATGACTAGTCAAAGAACATGAAAGCAAGAGTAGGTACATTCGATCTCAAAGATAAAGCACACATTTGGTGGCAAGATGTGAAGATTTTCATGTTTATTCATAAGGAACACATGACTTGGAGTGAGTTAGAGTGGATATTTCGTTAGTAAATTATATATTAGAGAGAAATGGAACACATAAAATATTGCAGAAATATAAACACAGAAAATGCATAAAATAAGAGAGACACAGATATACGTGGTTCACCTAGTTTGGGCTACATCCACAGAGAAATAGCTAGTCCTTCCTTTTATACTATCCAGCAAATTGAATAGATACAACCTGCAGTAGATCCCCTGTAATTCCCTCTTCGCTCTCAATCTCCTCACTCTTGATCACTCAGAATACAGATCTACATAGATGTAATACAATTCCCTCATATATAGGGAGGGGTTGCATTCTAAGTCAAGAAAACCTAAATTAAACATGAATTCTACTGTCAGATCTCCGCCTAATGAATGAACCAAATTGACTACAAAATTGCAACATTTTACAAGGCAATTTCACATCTATTTTTAGCTTCAGGGGCACTGCCCCCAATCCCCCCACTAGGAGGAGGCTCCCAAAGGTCACATCGACCCCCCCGGAACCCCCTTTCACTACAAATATTATGAGTGGCATTTCCACCCCATTACGAACTAGGGTCCAATGTGGTGATACCCCTAAATAAAGAAGATAATCAGGCTCCACACAAACATATTAAAAAAGAAAAGTATTTTTCATGGATATACTTTGATGACAGGGAAAAATAACTTTATGAGCTAAAGATGTGACAAATGACATATGATGAGTACAACAGTAGGTTCTTGGAGTTATTTAGGCATATGACTTATCTCATGGATGAGAAGGTCAAGATTCATAGGGTCATTAGTGTCTTACCAATTGAATTTAAAGATAGGATTAAGTTCAATGAGCCTATATAATTAGAGGAGGAAATCTCAAAGCTAAGGCATTGCTATGAAAAATCAAAGGGTATAACCGAGACTAAGCCAGACTAGAAAGGTAATCCAAAGAACGAGGAAATATGGGACGAGAAGTGAGTAATACCTCAAGGAACATACAAGAATGAAAATGTTGCACCATCTAGGAAGTTCAATACATTAGATAGAGGACAAGGATTCCGCTAAGGAGAAAAAAGCAGGGAGACAAGGTGGAATCCTATAGAGTGTTGGGCTTGTGGAAAGGATCATCGCGACAGAGATTGTCTGCAAAATTGGGGTGGTCAGCCTCAGATATATAGTGTGGAGGACGCATTGACTATTGGGGATGTTGGTGAGAGTGTTCCTCACATTTATGCAACAATGGATAACAAACATGCAAAGCATCATGCATCTATCATTGAGATGGACCATAATCTTTGTGATCAAGTTATTTCTATTTTGATTGATCCTAGATATAATTATAGCTATGTTAGTCGTGACCTTCTGGATAAGTGTGGTTTGAGTAAGGAATTACATGTCGAGTCTTGGTTAGTGAAGTTGGATATAGCTACAAAGAAGCGAGTTCATTATTGCGTAAGATCTAGTGCATTTGATTTGAATGCTATGCCTATCACAAAACATTTGAATGTATTACCGTCAAGATCATATAGTATGTTGTTAGTCATGGATTCATTGTATCTTCATAGAACCAAGGTAGACTATTATAAAATCCATTGAGTGTGTTGATGACAATGGAGAACCAAGACACTTACACAGTGAGAAGAAAGCCACATCAGTTAGGATGGTGACAACTATGCAAGCAAAGTCTAGTCACAAGAAAGGATGTAGGTTATTTGTATTGAAAATTTCTAGTGACAAGGGTAAGGAAGTTGAGGAGGTATATATTTTGAGCAGGTACCTAATTCTAATTCTACAACAGTTCAAGAATGTATTTCTTGAGGATATTATAGATTTTCCACCTTAATGGGAGGTATATGTTTCCATTGAGCTAGTGTTAGGGGTAGCTCCAACATAAAAAATTCCTTACAGGTAAGGTCCCATCATACCAACCATCAGTATTGTACTAAGGCTGACTTAAAATGTGATTTAAGTTTAAGTTTTTAAGATGTAAAGTTAATGCAAGGTCGTATATCTATATTTTTTGTTTTTATTTTTATTGGTATTCTTTACACTACACACTAATTTCTACTAACTAACTAACCCATGGTAATATTAAACTTCTCATTAAAGCTACAAGGTCATGGTTCCTCGAGACAAAAACTTACAAGCATAAGTCTTAAAATCATATTTAAATGATAGAGTCTTTAGTGGGATAAACAATACGAATCCTTACAAACCACAGTTTCCAATAAGATAATTTTTTATTCTATTACAATTAAAAGTGTTTAAGAGTGACTAATTTGAATTTGTTCTAGATAATATTCCTATGAATTATTTGGAAAAACAAATGGAAGAAAGAAAAGAAAATTCAACATCTAAAGGAGTCATTTCCAATTATTATGAAATCATATGTGAGATAAAAATTACAACAATTCACCTACTCAATTTTCCTTCCTTGGATTTTAATTCAATGGAATCATCATTCTTATTCTTTGAGACATTTCTAGAAACACCTTAGTCGAAAATTCTAAATTCACTTAGTCATATTTATAGACAATTAACAGATGTAATTAGCTACAACCATTGAAGCATTATGTCAAATAGTTTGCAAGCATGAAATGTATAGCCATTGAGGCATTTTGTTAAACACTTACAACAATAGCCCTTAAGGCGATTTCACCAAATTTAACTAACATGAATCTAAGAATACATAACTTCTTTTTAATTGCCAATAATGCGAATAAGAGATCCTAATACATAAGTAGAAATGTCATCCATCTTGATTAGTGCATATACAAAAATTTAGGCACATAATGACTATAAATATTTAACAATTTTTACAAATAGCTCGCAATGATGTAGCTACAACCATTGGGGAATTTTGAATAATGGTTAGCAGTCACAAAACAAGATGCTAGTAATTGAGCTACCAAATAAGCAGTCACAAGTTATTTAAACTATCAATGTATTAATCATTGAGACCCTAAAATAAGAATTCCATGTTTATATAATAGAATGGTTTCATAAAAAAAGATTACCAAGTAAATTACAACAAAAAAAAAACAACAAGACAAACCACCAAGCAGTAGTAGAAAATCTGTAAAATATAGCATATTAGAGACCAAATTATGAAATTATGTTTTTTGAAATCAACGTTGTGGTGACATGGCTAGAAGGTATAAATACCTGCTAATGTAAAAATGAATTGAAACAGAAAATCCCAGAAACACAATTATTTAGAAACCACAACCAAAAACAACTTCCTACTATCTAATTTATCCCTTTTGTCAAACATATACTGTGCAAACTTATCTACAGTTGTAAAAAGAGAAGAAAAAAGAAAATTTATGCTATTAACATGTTTTCATAAAACTCATGGCAGCCTGTATGTTTTAGCCATTAAGACATGATGTAAATCAACTTGCAATAAAACTATACAAAAAAAGCTTACATAATATAAACTATAATTATTGCAAAATTCCTTCAACATTTAGTGTGCAACATTTGATATACATCTAAGTTTTAGTGAACAACCAAATAAGAAAAAAACCATGTAATGAACTACAAAAAGAAACACAATATAATGTTGTCAACATACCTGGTAGTGAATGTATACAACTCAAAAAATTGGGAGTCTGCTCCAACTCCAATATCCTTACCAACTCATTATGAAACGCCGGGTTTTCCTTCCAACCATATCTAGGAATAACTTCTCCCCCTCCAACCCCTTAGCTGCAAAATTTCACAAGCAATACCAAAAGACAACAGTAGAGAGTTTTGCAAGGAAAACTAAGGAAGCAAATATTTACTTCCTCTCAACACCACTCATGGCCAACCTCAATAGCTAAAGATCTTGGGATTTTAATAGGAATTTCAAATTTATTATGGAAGTAGTTGGCTACTCTTGATATCTCTCCCTCTAACTATTTTCCTTAAGTCTCTTCCATTCTAGGCCTCATAATCCCCCCAAGTGAGAATACATGAGACTCATATATAGGAGGATCAACCAATTCTTGTCATAAAGGAGGAGTAATGTGCATGTATTGGATTCCATTTAGAGGATAGTAACTTATGCCATTAAGGAGAGGTATGCATGTCTTAGTTAAGGAGAGTGTAACATATGCACTAAAGAGAGCATAAGAGGAATATTTTATGACATAGTTTTAATGAGTGAAAAGGAATATGACATTCTTTGATCAGTGCATAAAATAGATTATAATGAATTATTTAAAAGTCATAGAGAGAGAAAGAGAGAGAGAGAGAGGGAAAGAGTTACATAGATCCATGAGAGTCATGAAGGAAGTGTGTGAATTGATTGAGGAGATAAAATTGACTTGTAATTCCTTTTTAATAATAATATCATAGTCTCATAAAAGATAATAATAATATTAATAGTATTGAGGATTCAATCAATATTGAACTATTAGGATTTATTAATGATAATTTAAGTCCTTTTTCTTCAACTCCGCTTGATTGCCAATTTATGCAAGGTTATTTACTATTTTTGGAAATTCGTGCTTGAGATGTTGGACATGACTTTCTATTTTTAGAAATTCATTCCAAAATTGTGAGAATTAAATTTATTTAAGGAAAATCATCCATGAGTGGTATTTTATTCTAGAGAATAGGGATTCCACACCCCTATTTCATGCATCTGTTTGCCTTAGTAGACTGAGGACTCTGTGCCCTAATCTACTCCAAAGATCCAATATTCCACAACTTGATCTTTTTAAATATTCAAGACTCTATGCCGTAAATATTGTAAAAATTTCTGTTTTCCCACCCCGGTTTTTAGTTTCTCCTTATTTCTCCCATGTAGTTAAATGCCCTTTCCCATAACCATACATTCAACAAGATGAAAAAAATAAATTTGCTGAAAACACAAATTCTGGAAATTTTACAGAATGCTGGAAATTGCAGAAATAAAAATCAGCAGTAATAAACAGCCATTAAAACACATTTAAAACACTGATATTTTTGGTCAACGTGACCCTGGAAAACCCCCTACAACTCTTGGGGAAAACCAGTTTGGAGAGCTCTTTTTTATTTCTGAAAAATGTCTTTTTACAGTAAGAGAAATATTCAGCAAAAATCAGCAAGCAAACTTTTACAACTTATCTCAGCCTTGCTGAAAAACTGCCCTGTTGAAACTTCGTTGTTGTTACTCCACTGCTGATACTCCGCAACTCACTTTCTAGAAATATCCCTTGCTATCTTGCTCTCCTTCTCTCAATCTGCTCATGAAAGAATTGAATCAAATGTGTGTTCTTTTCCTCCTTTTCCTCCCTTAATATATCTCCAAGTAACTTTTGGGTGATCCAAGTGACTTTTGGGTGATCTCTAAATCCAATGGCTGAAATAGATTTAGATCAATGGATGAGATTAAATGCACATTTAAATCTCACTTTCTATTTTTTTAATTCACCCACTTTAATAAAGACCCACTTAGTCATTTATTTCCAAAGTCACTTTTTCCTTTCTAATTTTTCATTGACTTTATAAAAGTCACTTTAAAATTATACTTAGTAACTTTATCACTTAAAGTCACTTTTAAATTAGATTTTAACTTTATAAAAATTATAAAGTCACTTTAGGAGAAAAATTAAAATCTTTTGGACACTTTTCCCTAGGCCAAAGATCAAAGCCTAAGGGAACCACCTGTCCTCCGGTACCAAATTTCAACACTCTCTCTTACCGAGGAAGGTGTTCCTCACCACACCCATCTTGTCTCTGAAGTAAACATGCTTGCCCCGTGGTAAGGCTTTGGTAAGAATGTCTGCTACCTGCTCATCAGTGGAAATATACTCAAGCTTCACAGCTCCCTTCTGAACATAGTCTCTGATGAAATGATATCTGATCCCGATATGCTTTGACCTGTCATGAAATAATGGATTCTCCGTGAGTTTAATGCAACTCTGATTATCACAGTAAATCACTAAAGGTCTCAACGTCTGACCAAATAAGCCAAACAACGTCTTGCGAAGCCAGATGGCCTCACAATTAGCTAGACTGGCTGCCATATACTCTGCTTCTGCTGAACTCAGTGCTACTGATTGTTGCTTCCGGCTGAACCATGACACTACTGCTGAACCCAACCCAAAACAGCACCCTGAAGTGCTCTTCCTATCAGAAGCACAACCTACCCAATCAGAACCAGTGTATCCTACAAATCTCACTCCATCTCCCTGCCTATAGTCCAGACCATAATCCATTGTCCCCTGCAAGTACCGCAAAATGTGTTTTGTAGCCACCCAGTGAACCTTCGTAGGCTCACACATAAATTGACTCACCGTGTTGACCGCAAAACAGATATCTGGTCTAGTGTTGACCAAATACGTCAAGGAACCAATCAGCTGCCTGTACAATGTGGGATCCACCAACTCGGAATCCGAAGCATGAAGCTTCTTCCAGTTGGTAATCATCGGTGTCGACATGGGTCTACAATCCTCCATGTGGAATCTGCTAAGGATGTCCACAATATACTTCCCCTGCCCCAGGAAGAAATGCCCCTCCTCCTGCCACACCTCCAAACCCAAAAAGTAATGCATCAAGCCAATGTCCTTCATCTCAAACTCCGTCGCAAGATCTCTCTTGCAGTACTCTATGAGTCTCTCTGCACCTGTAATGACCAAGTCATCCATATACAGCACCAGAATGAGAGGCTCCTCACCTATCACAATAAAGTAAAGGTTCGGATCTGCCTCACTCTTTGTGAAACCCATCCCTGCAAATAAGTATCTATCCTAGAGTACCAAGCTCTGGGAGCTTGCTTCAGGCCATAAAGGGCCTTCTTCAGTCTACACACATGGGACTCCTTCCCATGCACCTCAAAGCCCTGTGGCTGCTCTATGTACACCTCCTCCTGTATGAAGCCATTGAGAAATGTGGTCTTCACATCCATCTAGTGAATCTTCCAACCCATCTCTGCTGCTATCGATATAATGGAGCGAATCGAAGTATATCGAGCCACGGGAGCGAAGATCTCCTCATAATCAACTCCCTCTACCTGGGAGAACCCTCTATCCACAAACCTCGCTTTGAATTTCTCAATGCTGCCATCTGCAGCATGCTTTACCTTGTAAAGCCATCTGGAAGTAACCACGGACTTTCCCTCAGGCCTCGGCACCACCTCCCAAACATCATTCTTCATGATACAAGAATACTCCTCCTACATGGCCTCTCTCCAAACCTGATGGCTAGCTGCCTCCTCATAGCTAGAAGGCTCAGAGTCAAGGATGCTGGTAACCATCGCCATATAGCTACAAAATCTCTCAGGTGGTCTACTCTCTCTGACCGGCCTCTTCGGCTTAGCAATAGATGTGGCATCTCTCAAGGTGTCCTGAAGCCACTTGGGCTTCCTCTTCCCTGAGCATGCTTCTCCCATAGGAGAGTGAAACTCCTCCTCCTCATCATCATCAGTAGCCTGAACTCCTGACTGTCTGTCTGTTGTCCTCCTTCCTACACCTGAACCTTTAGAAGCTGAGGTACTGTGTGAACTGTCCATCAATGGACTCCCTAGTGAACTGCTCTGTGACCTGCTCGGAGCACCACCCCTCTGGCTCGGTGAGCCACTGCTCACTGA
>APFE031525668.1:55133-74758 GCA_000404065.3 Pinus taeda | reverse complement strand
CCGCAATCCGCACCAACTCAGTGGGTGGAATGGCCTCTCCAATCGCTGCCAACTCATCTCTCATATTAGTAATCTTAGTGAGATATCCAGCTGCACTATCATGGCCCATCTTAATGTTCTTCAGTTTCTCCTTCAGAACCATTTTTCGGTTCTCATTGGTACTTTGGTAGAGATTGGACAATGTTGTCCACATCTCATGGGCATTGCTCTTACCTCTCATATGAGGAATGCAATGGTTTTTGATTCCATCTAGAATCAACCTCTTACCCTTGTTGTTCTTTCTATTATAAGCAGCCAACTGAGTAGCATCAGTAGGCACAACAACAAGGGTTTGTGTGGTATGCACCATGATATCCCAGACTTCTGCCTCCTCAAAAATACTCTGCATTCTCTCCTTCCAAACACTGTAATTTGTATGCCCATCCAACCTATCCTCCACCCTCAATCCCAATGACATCCTACTGTCCTAAAACTGGAAAATAGCACTACTATAGTAAAGATAAAACCTGTTGTTTATGAAAAATCAGCTTGCTGGAATTTTCTGAGTGAAAAATCAGCAGCTGTAATTTTTCTCTTTTGTTGTCCTAAACTTCCCTTCAGCACTCAAGCTCTGATACCATGTTAAAATTTCTATTTTCCCACCCCGGTTTTTAGTTTCTCCTTATTTCTCCCATGTAGTTAAATGCCTTTTCCCATAACCATACATTCAACAAGCTGGAAAAAATAAATTTTGCTGAAAACACAAATTCTGGAAAATTTACAGAATGCTGGAAATTGCAGAAATAAAAATCAGCAGTAATAAACAGCCATTAAAACACATTAAAACACTGATATTTTTTATCAACGTGACCCTGGAAAAACCCCCTACAACTCTTGGGGAAAACCAGTTTGAGAGCTCTTCTTTTTTTCTGAAAAATGTCTTTTTACAGTAAGAGAAATATTCAGCAAAAATCAGCAAGCAAACTTTTACAACTTATCTCAGCCTTGCTGAAACTCAGCCTTGCTGAAAAACTTCCCTGCTGAAACTTCGTTGTTGTTACTCCGCTACTGATACTCCGCAACTCACTGTCTAGAAATCTCCCTTGCTTTCTTGCTCTCCTTCTCTCAATATGCTCATGAAAGAATTGAATCGAATGTGTGTTCTTTTCCTCCTTTTCCTCCCTTAATATATCTCCAAGTGACTTTTGGGTGATCCAAGTGACTTTTGCATGATCTCTAAATCCAATGGCTGAAATAGATTTAGATCAATGGCTGAGATTAAATGCACATTTAAATCTCACTTTCTATTTTTTTGATTCACCCACTTTAATAAAGACCCACTTAGTCATTTATTTCCAAAGTCACTTTTTCCTTTCTAATTTTTCATTGACTTTATAAAAGTCACTTTAAAATTAGACTTAGTAACTTTATCACTTAAAGTCACTTTTAAATTAGATTTTAACTTTATAAAAATTATAAAGTCACTTTAGGAGAAAAATTAAATCTTTTGGACACTTTTCCCTAGGCCAAAGATCAAAGCCTAAGGGAACCACCTGTCCTCCAGTACCAAATTTCAACAAATATACAAGACTCCACATCTTTGTCTTTCTTGGATTTACGACTCCACACCCTAATTTCCATGGGCTCTCATCTACTCTACTTTGAAACTTTTTGTTTCTCCTTATGGTACATATTGTGAACTTTTACCCGTCTGATGGTTTGCTATTAAGGCCTTGTTCAAATACCTGCACATGTTAGAGTCTCAAAGATCAAAGCAATCAAATGAATTTCATATTAAAATTAAATTCATCACATTTTCCCCAGAATGGTGCATGGCTTCCATAGTCATTTTGGTTTTGAAGAAATGACTTCCACAGTAATTCATAATTGAACATCCTTGTTGGAAAATAACCAGGTACCCTACCACATCCTGCTTTGTACAAAATTAGACATATATAATCACATAAATCATGTATCATCGATAAATCATAATTAACCATATATTCTGTATAACCATGAGCATCCATGGGTATATGTGTCTCAATCTAGAATCACCATCCATGTCACACACCTACTTCATAAGTTGGATACAAAGA
This sequence comes from Pinus taeda, assembly GCA_000404065.3. Lineage (NCBI taxonomy): Eukaryota > Viridiplantae > Streptophyta > Pinopsida > Pinales > Pinaceae > Pinus > Pinus taeda. Next base: position 72,683 of record APFE031525668.1, on the reverse strand, counting down.
AAGAAAATATGTATAACATTTAGTTAACCAAAATGATCTAATATAGATAACCAATGATGCCACATATAAGGGGAAATATAATTATATAAAACATTGTTCCCCAACCCAATGATCAGTCTTCCATACATAAACATAAAAGGAAATATAACTATATATAATATATATATATATATATTATATATATATATATATATAATATATATAGTTATAGATATATAACATTAATCCTCAGTTAAGTAATCAACCTATCATATATATAACTCGTTGAAAATCACCCTTTATAGGAGTGACAAAACTATACTAGGAAAAAAAGTAGGACACTAAATACTCCCCCTCTTGGAGTAAACTTGGCCCAGAGTTTAACTAAACAAAAAAGGAAACTCAAGACGCATAGAAGATGCATCTTCCCAAGTGGAGGAACTATGATTGTATGGGTCCCATTGGACCTTTACTTGGTCCACCATGCAACGTCTGAGCTATCGAGTGCAGTGCTCCAAAATGAAAACTAGCTCTGCCTTAAGAGTCCCTTCATTTGTTACCTATAATAGATGCCAATCTAAAATGTGGGAAGGATCATGAACATACTTACATAGTACCAAAATATGAAATACATCATGCATACGATGAAAAACTAGTGCTAAATAAATACGATATGCCACAGGTCCAACACTTTAGATGATCTTAAAACGCAAAACAAATCAAGGAGAGAGGTTAGATCCTTTCCCAAACCTAATAGAGCATTTTTGAGGTTTTACTCGAAGAGAAACAAATTCCCCTTCTTTAAAACTACGATGTACTCTATGCATATCAGCATATCTCTTCTATCTATCCTGTGATTGATTTAATCTTTTCCTTATATGACACACTTTTTCTTCCATTTCTTGAAGCATTTTAGGACCTACTGAGATTATGTCCGCTAATCTATCCCAACTTAAAGGTGTTCTACATGGTCTTCCATACAATAACTCGTAAGGTTCCATACCAAGGGAGTAGTGATAACTATTATTGTAAGCAAACTCCACTAGAGGGAGATAATCTTCCCACTTATATTGTTGATCCATTACATACATTCTAAGCATGTCCTCTAACACTTGATTTACTCTTTCAGTTTGGCCATCAATCTCTGGATGATAAGTTGTACTAATTTTAATTATGTTTGAAGGGCTCCATGGAACCTAGTCCAAAATCTTCCTATCAATATAGAGGCCCTATTTGACATGATTTTCTTAGGAAAACCATGAATTCTAACCGCGTCCTTGAGAAATACTTGTGCTATTTCAGATGCTTTATAAGTATCTCTAACAGCTATAAAATGGGCACTCTTAGTAGGTTTATCTACCACCACCAAAATGGAGTTATGTCTTTTGGTCCTTTTAGGTAATTCAATAATAAAATCCATAGATATTTCTTCCCATTTGGACTCAAGAATGTTATGTGGCTACAACAATCCTGTTGGGTGACCATGTTCTGCTTTAACTAACTAATATTCCAAACATTTTGCCACAAAATTTTATACATCCTTCTTCATGCCTACCCAAAAGAAATTTTTCTTTAAATCGGCATACATCTTCTAGACTCCCGGGTGAGCCATATATGTTGCATGGTGAGCTTATTTCAGAATGAACTCACAAAGCCCATATTGATCTAGAACTACAAGCTTCTGCATGAATCTCACCATGCCATTTTCATCACAAGAATACCCTTCTACCTTGTTTTCCTTAGCCCCGCCCCGAGAAAGAGAAACCTTAACTTCACTGCACCATTCATCTACATCTTGTGCCCTCAAGATGCACTCCTGTAAATCAATCTTTGATGGAATTACTAAAAATATTTGTGGTCTTCGACTAAGTGCATCAGCTACTTTTCTCAATATATACTTGATGTAAGTTATGTCAAAATCATATTCACTTAGGAGTTATGACCACGTTATATCCCTAGCATTTAGATCACTTTGAGTAAATATATGTTGCAAACCCTTGTGATCTATTTTCAATTCAAATTTCTTTCCGACTAGACAATGTCACTAACGTTGTAAGGCATGAACTATAGCTACTAGTTCTAGATCATGGGTTGCATAGTTATTCTCATGCATCATTAACATCCTAGAGGCATATGAAATTATCCTACCATCTTGTGATAATACTGCACCCAATCCATCTTTTGATGCATCAGTACACACTATAAATGGTCTATCCATACATGGAACCTTAAGTATCGAAGATGTAGTCAAACAATGTTTGAGCTTGGAAAATTCTTAAGCACACTCATTTCTCCAATTAAATCATCCTCCACTTCTAAGAAACGAAGTGATAGGGATGGCTATTTTTGAAAACCCCTCCACAAATCTTCGATAGTATCCTTCCACACCCATGAGGCTACGCATTTCATGCACATTAGAGGGTGTTGACCATTCTGAAATTGCATCAATATGTTTTGAGTCAACAAAAATTCCTTCACTGGAGATAATGTGTCCAAGATATGGATTTTTTATTGGAAGGAAAAACATTTGGACATTTTTGCATAAATTTTATTTTCTGTTAAGCATTGTAACACCAATCTTAGGTGTTTCTCATGCTTTTTTGGGACTTTGAATAGATTAGGATTTCATCGAGGAACACTTGTACAAATTTGTGCAAGTAATTCTGAAATACACCATTCATCAGACTCATAAACACTCCTAGGGCATTAGGTAACCCAAAAGGAACAACCACAAACTCATAATGACCAAAACAAGCTCAAAAAGTAGTTTTGGGAATACCCTCTTATTTAACTCTGAGCTGATGATATCCAGATGAAAGATCGATTGGAGATTATGGTGGATCCATTTATTTGATAAAATAGATCATCAATGTGAGGCAAAGGATATTGATTTCAAATATTTACTTTATTCAATTGCATGTAGTCAACATAGAGTCTAAGGGATCCATATTTCTTCTTTACAAATATCAATGGAGCTCCCCAAGGTGAAACACTAGGTCTAATCATACCCTTGTCCAATAACTCGTGAAGTTTCATTTGCAACTCATGAAGTTCAAAAATAGACATTCGTTAGGGAGATTTGGATATATGTTCGGTACCATGCTTTAACTCTATGAAGAAGTGAATCTCTCGCTTTGGAGGTAAACTAGGCAACTCCGCTAGAAAGACATCAGAGAATTCTGAAAGGAAAGGATATTGTTAAAACGATGAAACCTCTCCCTCATTTAAAGTCATTACAGCATACATTTGACATATTTTCCCAAGACATCTCTTCATCTACAAGAATGATATAAATCTTAAGGAAACATGTCTCCTTTCCCCATGGATAACCATAGATTGGCCCCCATCACTCAAAAAATGAAGGGTTTTGCTTGGAAAACTAAGCACACCCTAGTGGGCTTCAAGCCATTCCATCCAAATTATCACATCATAGAGACCAAGTGGCATGAGATAAAGATTCAAATTTGTGACACACACTCCCAAGTATAAAGGGCACACTTGCACTAAGCATTCAACCATTTAAGATCACCTTGAGGCCATCTTGACCTGATCAAAATCATTTTTCTGTATTATCACCAATTTACATTTAAATAAAGCATTAGAGGAAATAAAATTTCTAGTTGTGTTGGGATCAATCAAAATAGTAACAACCATACCATTTAGCTTACTTGATGCTTCAAGCACTATATATTGATGCTTAACCTAGTAATTTTGCACAACTTCATGAATCTTATGGGATATGTCCATATCTCTAACAATGCCTTGTTCCTACTCTGATTTTTCTTCAATCTTCTTTTTAGGGAAATCTCGCTCATAATGAGTTCCTCCACAAGTCCAACATCAATTAGTGGGAGACGTTTTCATAAATTTGGCTCTTTTATTAGGTGATTGTTGAGTGCGAGCATTACTTTGTTGAAGATGTTGCCTTGGGTTATTTCTTTGGTTCTTAGAAGTATGATTCTTTTGAAATCCCCGATGATGTGAACCACCTGACTTATGTCTTATATATTGGCCTCCACTTCGAGGATGTTCCCCATGGAATGATATGTTTGGGGTTTTATCCCCCCCCTTTGTTCCCCAATAATCCTTCCTTGGCTATAATTTCTTGTTGCATTACATCATGAAATGTAGTAGGCCTCAAAATCTGCACCTTTTCCTTTATAATAACATTCGATCCATAGAAAAACGTGTTTACCTTTAGGGCTTCAGTATCTAGATGGATAGAATATCTAAGAAACTCCATGAATTGTGCTTCATATTCAAGGATTGTCTTAGTTCCTTGCTTAAAATCATGGAACTGATTCAATTTCCTCTCCAAGTATTCAGCATGAAGGTACTTTGCTCAAAATTCCTCTTCAAATCATTCCCATGTCAATGTAGAAATGGATTATCCCAGTTGGGATTCTAACTTCGTCTACCATAATAGTGCACTCCCTTTAAGTTGGTATATAGCCAAATTTTCCTTTTTGTTGTTACAATAGTTCTGCAACTCAAAGAATAGGCACATGTTTTCCAACCAAGATTCTGCTACCTCCAATTTTGTGGTACCCTTAAAGACATGAAGCTTAACTTTTTCCAACTCTCTATGTACATCTCCATCAAATAGTATTTCTTGCCTCTCTGCATGAGATGAAGAAACAGGAACTGAAGGATTTCCCCCAACCCTACTATTCAAGACTTTAGTCATCTTTTGGAAAGATAACATCATATCCCTTACTTCCCTAATGGATATATGCTCAGATTCTTTATCTTTGAGAGGTGGATATGGGACTTGCTTCCTCCTCCTTGATGTTCTCTCCATGATTACTTAACCTGACCAAGGAAAAATTCAGGTAGGTAAATAAATATTAGTAGGCAAGCCCTAGGTCATAGAGTTTTAACCTGGCTCAAATGCCATATGTAAGGTCCCACCTTACCAGCCATCAGTATTATCCTAAGGCTGAATCAAAATGAGATTTAAGTTTAAGTTTTTAAGATGTAAAGCTATTTCAAGGTCATATATCTATATTATTATTATTATTATTTTTATTGGTATTGTTTAAACTACACACTAGTTTCTACTAACTAACTAATCCATGGTAATACTAAAATTCTCATTAAAGCTACAGGGTCATCATTCCTCAAAATCCAAAACTTACAACCATAAGTCTTAAAATCACATTTAAATGATAGAGTCTTTAGTGTGGTAAACAATATCAATCTTTACAACCACAATTCCCAATAAGCTAATTGTTCATTCTATTGCAATTAAAAGTGTTTAAGAGTAACTTATTTGATTTTTTTTCTAGATAATATTCCTATGAATTATTTAGAAAAACAAGATAATTAAACCTCTCAAGGACTGGTTTCCAATTATTATGAATTCACATGTGAGCTAAAAATTACAACAATTCACTTACCCTATTTGCCTTGGATTTTTAATTCAATGGAATCATCATGCTTATTCTTTGAGATATTTCCAGAAACACCTTGGTTGCAAATCCTAAATTCACTTAGTCATATTTATAGACAATTAATAAATGTAATTAGCTACAACCATTGAAGCATTATGTGAAACATTTTGCAAACATGAAAATTACAGACATTGAAGCATTTTAGAGAAGAATCTTCGGTGAAAATCACATAGAGATAATTTTGTCGACGCATTTCGAACCAACCAGTGTGGTTCATCATCAAGACAAGTTGAAGAAATAGACCCAGCTTAGCATGTTAAATAGTTTGAGCAGAGACTCCAACGGCTAAATTCATAACGGCTAATTTTGACCTTAGGACCCCGGTCAAATTATTTTAATATTTTTACTATTTTTATTATTATTATTTCCGGAAATAAGTCAAATTAGGTAAAATAAATAAATAAAATACTTCCAATGGTTAGTAATTTATTTATTTATTCAAATCTTTTATTAAGAGCTAGTTGGTGTTGTAATGAAATATCATATGTCTGACTAGGCTAACCCATCTGCTGGGAACTGTTGCACCCTCTAACATATTTTCTCGCATCACGAAAAATAGAAGGCCAATAATAACCCATTTACAACACCTTATGAATTCTATGCTTACCCACATAATGACCCCCACAGGGGCCAGCATGAGAAACTTTCAGGACATCATAGGTGTCAACACCACTTATGTAGTGCCATATTTTCTCGTGATATCGTATGTAAAAGAGATATCCCTAAATCCATGAATAACAAGCATTGTGATGAATAATCCTTTGTTGTTCTCTATAAAACATGTGTTGAGGCACCTTTCCTTTAGCAAGAAAGTTAGCAATATCTACATACCCCGGAGTGTGAATAGAAATTTAAAAAAATGTCCATCTCGAAACTATCCTCTACAGGTTTACTTCATCATGACTATCCAACCTAGATAGGAAATCTGCAGCTACGTTCTCTTTTTCTGATTTGTCTACAATGGAAATATCATATAATATCATATTCTTGAATTAACAACAACCATCTTCTAACACGACCAAGGGTTATTGGTTTTTTCATCAGATACTTGATAACTATATGATCAATGTTTACGGAAGTAGGATACCCTACGATATAGTGCCAAAATTTATTAACAACATAAAGGATAGCCATGAACTCCTTTTTAGTTACAATATAGTTTAATTTAGCACAGGTTAAATTCTTGTGACATAGTAAATTGCGTGCAATTTCTTGTCCAATTTTTGCCCCAAAAATTCCCCTACTATTCTTTGAGAAGCACCAGTAGAGATGTAAAATGGGATATTCCAGTAAGGATAGCATAATATCAAAGCCTTGCAGAGTAGTCCTCGGATTTCTACAAAATCTGCTTCGCATTCATCTATCCACACAAATTCTCCATCCTTAAGCAGTAATTGAAAAAGTGGGAATGCTATTTGAGAAAACATTTCTATGTAACACCTATAATAGCTGATATAACCAATAAAGTTGTGTACTTGTGTCAATTCCTTAGGTGTAGGAAATTTTAATATTAGCTCTACCTTTGTAGGATCAACCCGAATTCTTACAATTGAATGAAAGTGCCCCAACACTATCCCTTATGTCATCATCATATGACATTTGGCTATGCTAAGAGAAACATGTGTTTATTTGCATCTTTCAAGTACCTTCTCTAGGTTTCCAAAAGCTTCTGTAAAGGAATCCAAGTATGGGGTAAAGTCATCCATGTAAATCTCGACATTATCATTAACTAGATCTGAGAGAATTCCTAATATTTTCCTTTGAAAGGTAGCAGGTATGTTACAGAGGTAAAATGGAAGGACTCGGTAGGAAAAGGTTCCCCAAGGGCATGTGGAGGTAGCTTTATCCTAATCCTCATGAACTATTTGTATTTGATTGTATCCACTAAACCATAATAGAAAGGAGAAAAACTCCTTCCATGCTAATGTATCAAGAACTTCGTTAATAATGGGTAAGGGAAAATGACTTTTTTGAGTTGCTTTGTTTAGTTCCTTGTAATTGACAGAAATCCACAACTTTCCATTCCTTTTAGGAACAATGACCAGTGGGGAAACCCATTGACTCTCTAATATCGAATGACTAATGTCCACATCTAATAGCTTCTGTAATTCATCTTTGACAAATTTTTGAAGGCATCATTCATTCTTCTTTGTGGCTACCTAATAGGTCAACATTCATGTTTAATGTATATATGATGGGTACATAAATCAGTAGGGATTGCTTTCATATTTGTATACTCCTGAGAAAAGGCTTCTTTATGTTCCTTAAGCACTTTCAGCAGTTAATCGGATTGGGAGATTGAAAGGTTAGAATTAATATTCAATGTTGTCCCTCGTCCAATTTCAAATGGAACACTACTGCGAGGTACAATTTCATGCATGTTTTCTACTTTTGTCTCTAGTTCAATATCTTTCTGAACATTGCAACTCATGATAGTTTCTAACAACGAATGGGTTGAATAAGAAACATAGTTGGGACTGCTAAGGAAAGTGCTAATCGCATCGTCCTCCATTTTATCCTTAAAACCGAGAGCCTCACTGGTGGAAAGGATGGGTGTAACTATTTCATTCTCAGATTTGTCCTCTTTGGCAGGTAGAGACTTTTGTATTAAGGTAAATATGGGTTTATCTGATGAACTTGATTCTACAAGGGGGTAAAGAATAAGATTCTCTATAATTCCCATTTGACATTTCTATGTTTCTATACTGACATCCAATGTTGAAATCTACATTTGCAAGCTAAGGTCATCCTAAAATAAAAGGATGTCCACCGACCAGGGATTGAGTGTGCAAGACCAAAAGGTCAACATGGTACTCCCATCAGTCTACTGAAATAGTAATGTCTTCTAGCTCACCTACCAGTCTTATAGTAGACCGATCTGCCAATTCAAGGAAGGTGGGAGCTGGTCTAAGGTTTCACATACCTAAGCTAACAATGATTCCACAGGTTATAACATTACTCAATTCCCCCAAATCTACCAATACATTTGGGATATCCACCCGATTAATCTACCTGTTAGAATCAAGGTCCTAGGATCCTTTTATTTGATAAGTATAAATTTCCCGAGCATGATATCTAATAATTTACCCATGACATGAATAGTAAGTGGGTCCTTTGGTTTTTAACTATATTTCTTAGAACAATATTCTTTAATTGCCTTGGCATAAATTAATATGTCCTTCATAGCCTAAAGTAACAAAACTTTGAAAATTAAATTCTGTAGATCCCTAAAAAAGTTGAATTCATGATGATGACTTTTTCTGCTCAAAGATTATCTTCCTGGATAGGGTGGACCAATATAACATCCTCTAGTGACAATAGTTTTTGAATGGGTTTGTTTGTCTGTAGGAATCTATGCTGGCTCATCCTATATTTTCTATGTTCTCATTCTGAGACTTTATCATCGGTATGTTCAACATTTACTGCTGAATTTTGAGTATTAACCACCCGACCATATCAAAGATCTTATTCATTACATTCCATGGTGGAAATACTATATACATAGATGTTGAGTGTCTCAACTTGTTGAGCCCCTCTATTATTTGGATTTGGATTGGGTTGGATAGGGAGCTGAGCACGAAGAGGAGGAATACCAATGGGTGCGTTGGGAGGAAGTTGTAGCTACAGTTGTGGTATAGGTTGGGGGAATTGTCTTGAGGGAAGAGGAGGAAGTCCATGAAAATTCTGGGACCAGGAATAATTTGGACTAGATTGAGGGTATGAGGGTTTCCACGGCATTGGATATTGGTAAGACTAGAGCCAAGAAGGTGAAAAAGGTATAGACTTCTTACAGGAATTCATATTTTAAAATACTAAGATAGGTATTGAGGCATAACTTGATTCATGGTCAACAGTCGTGGTTTCCATGGTTTCCATGATCCCATAAAATAAAGTTGATCTGCTTCTTGGGATTTCTTTCAATCCAAATGGAGATGGAAAAGTACTAGTGGAGTGACTCTGTTCACATATCGCATAAGTCTCCATAGAATTTAATGAACATTCCTTCAATAGATGCTTCTTCCTGCATTAAGAGTAGAAAATGGAAATAGCCTTCTATGCTTCCCTCTATTTCTATTTCTCCTGCAACACTTCTAGTTGTGATGATAATGTGCTTAGAATATTGGTTCTCACGTTGTGCAATAGATTTCAATGTTCAACCTTTGTAACTCCACTGCGGGATTTTTTTAGATCTTAGAATCCTTTCCTCTGTCTCGCAGCCCCTCCTGAGCATGTGATACATAATTCAAAGATGGTAACAAATTCCTCCTTTAATATATCTCCTTTTCCTACTACATTCAATAGCTCCATAGGTTCCTCCCTCAGTGATTTGAGAAAGTTAATCTTCAAGATATTCTTATCCAAGTCATTGTGGCCTAATATTTGCAGAGTATATTGAAAATGTTCCATAAAATCTTCCATATTCTTAGCCTCTTGATGCATAATCTTAAAATTATCTTCTTTCACATATCAGGATTTGTAGTAGTCCTAATATTTTTCAACGAAAATCATCTTCATATCATCCCATGTAGTAATATATTCTCCTTCTAATCCCATAAACCATCTCAAAGTTGTGCCCTTCAAGGTAGCAGGCAATAGCTTGAATTTATAAGCATTAGAATTATAATCATACCCCCGATGGACAACGTCGAATTAAAAAGGAATGTGTCTATATCCTCAGAATAAAGACCATGGAAATTAAGTAGTGTTGTCACAGGAATAGGCTTCATAGGTAGATCACCTCTGATATCTCCAATTGGAATTTCAATAGAAGAAGTTGTGGGAGCCATGTATATATGCCAATACCCATTTTGAATCTCAACAGGTTCTAGCTCTAGCTATTGTGTAACAGGTGTTTGAAGTTGTTTAACAACACTCCTTTGATCAAATTTTCCATGAATTCCCTCAAATATTCTTCCTTTTAACATGAAATACGAAGCTCCTCATATCCTCTACTTGCTTCTTCTTCCTTGGGTTTCTCTTCTACTATTGAGGGAGGTTCTGGTGGCGAAATTGATTGTCCCCCAGATCTCATATGAGATATTACCCTAGCAGCAATGCATAACGATGCTCCAGACCCATCCCTTGAGATAATCGCTTGGCTGTATGTTTTTCTTCCCAAATCAACCCCTTTTCTTTTCAAGGGTCTCCCTCTATCCCTTTTATCTGTGTCTCTGTTCATACAATTAAGGAATAGAAGGGAAACATTAATAAAATTAAAAGCTCAATACTTGGAGTAGGATAAGAACTTCCCTCCTTATGATGAGAGAGTGGCCACTAAAGAGAACACAGGAAAGAAAAAAAACAAATCACAAAAGTCAAGCTCAAGACCTGAAGCAGGGTGAAGAATAAAACCTCCCTTTTGAGGATGAGAGAAAAATACTTTAGAAAGAATAGCAAAGAAATCTAATTCTCCAGACCCTGAGCAAGGTGTTAAAAATTTCCTTCCCTAGGACGAGAGAACAATCTTAAGAAGACAAGGAAAAAGGAAACCAAAGAACTGAAAGACCTAGTACTCAAGACCTAGAGCAATTTGTAAGCTCCCTTCCCCAGGATGAGAGATCATTCCTATGGTCAATACTGGTTGTACTTTCATGCCTTTAATAGCCTCCCCGACAATGGTGCCAAATGTTGTTGTCCAAGTATGAATCATGTTGTTCACCCAATCCATATTTAATTATCAATTGAGGGTTCTACGAGATATTTCAAGGTGGTCGTGCACTGTATGTGCAGGCCACATTTTCCCTACCCAACATTGAACATTAGCTATAAATTCATCAATGTGTAACAACAAGCAATATTGTCACCACAAGTATGAGTAACAAAAATAACAATTGTAACAACAACTAAGAGTAACAACAATTAGGACTAACAACAACACACTCATAAGCATTCATAGAAAATAATAAACTCACATAAATAAACCTAAACACACATCTAATCCAGTAGCACCTGGTTAGGAGAGTGGGCCCAAATCCTTGATTAGGGTTGTGGCTAGATGAATGAATCACAATATGCTCATAACATAAAATTGCCATTAATCAAATAAGTATAAAATGTATGCTATTATAGAGAATTTATCCTGTAACCTTGACGACTCTTAACAACGATAGATTTCACAACCCGTGACTCTAATTTATACAATTTGTCATTAATACAACTCCTAGGATCATGACACAATCTTCCTTTAATTACATGTTGGTTTTCATAATGAAAGAGAATGTAAAATATAGTAGTGTGTCAATCAAAAGTTTGATTCACTAGTGCAGTGGATATCTAAGAATAGCACTGCCATCTTTGATGATATCATCCATTGAATCATGGTCCTGGTCATTCTCCCTTCAAATCTGCAGAAATAACTAAATTAGCAATCCACTTAGGTAATAATCCCTTATAAATATGCTTAATTGACTAATAGTCCATAACGATGTGACAAGAGGTATACCTGTGCGTTTTAAGATTTCGATTAAGCACTATTGGAGTGAAATGGATAAAAAGAACAAGGTAAAATGGTGAGTAAAAGTATGCAAATTTGGCCACCAACCATATTCATGTTGAAGATCACTATTTAAAGGAAGAAAAACTATGGATAAATATATTCTCTATTGGGATCCTAATCATGGGTGTCTTTAGACACCACCACTTCTCTTAGTGTTTTATGGTCCCTAATAGCTGGTATCAAAGCTCAGGAAAAAATGAGATGGTTGATGAATGATTGGGATGAAAACTCCAAATAAATTTGGTCAGTGACCATTGAGATCGCAGACAGCTATGTCTTTAAAAATCATCGCTTCTATCATTTTGTAATTGTAACAATTATGTAACCAAGAAAATTCTTCAATAGAAAAGTTTCTTTAGTGAAAACTCTTACACTATCTAACAACAATATATATTTTATGTGTAGGAGCATGTTTTTATTAGAGGCCAAGCGCCAAGCATTGTTCCACCAATTAACCCTTAATTCAAGGCTGAGTGTAATTTTGATGGAAACAAGACATGCCTAACCCTACTCATGCTAGAGATCTCACCCTTTAAGGTTTGTTCAAGCTACTAAGAATCTCCACATTCATTCAAGTTTGTTATGGAACAGTTTGAAACTCAAAGGCGGGGGGGGGGGGGGGGGGGGAATCAAGATTCCTAGCAATTAGCACTTTTAAATATTTTCACAGAATTAGTTAATCATCAATTATTATTAATGTTAATGTAGTAAATAAAAGAACATAGTAGACATAAGAATTTTAGGTTGAAAACCCCCTCCTCATCAAAAACCACCGAACGCTTTTCCAATAAATTATTTAATCTTCAACTCCAACTCAAATGAAAGAAACATCTTCCTAGAATTCTAGAAAAGTATTGTTCTCCAGCTCCCGCTAGAAGGATGCCCGAATGCCTTGGTTTCTTCAGTAGTCAACTGAATGGATGCCTCGTCATCCTAGACAAACCTATCACCCTCAAGTGTTCACAGACTCCAACCTGTAGGCAACTTGATGCACTAGCCTAGCACCTCCGTGCCACCCTATAATGATTGAAATGAGACAACAGTGTGGATTCATGTACTAGGGACAACAATCCATGACACAATATGATTTACAATGATTTTTACCAAACAACGAATCACACTATGACCTACAACCCAACCATGACATCATCACAACAGAGACTCCTATACCTCCCAATAATGCTTTCTCAATTCTAGGTAGATTGAATCTTTTACAATAATGACTCTTCCAATGACGATACTTTTACAAATGACTCTTTTAAAACTTTACAATGACGACTCTTGGCCTTGACACTTCTTCGAAATATACGGATGGCTATCATGTCTTCAAAGGATGTCCCATTGCAATGCTTCATTTGATATGATACTTATGCTCTTGAATTCTTGTTTGAAGTTGTACTTGAATCTTCTTCCACCTACATGAAAAATTTTCTTAGCAAAACCAATCCCAAAACAAAACAAAATACCCTTCAAGTTACCTCTACATACAAAACACATGTAAGTTCATAATAATGAATAAATACAAATTAAAATTACAATTTGCACCTAAAGTGTGCTTGTCACTTTTTTGGTTTACTTGTTGCAACAGTAGAAAAATACTCCCACTTTTGATATAGGCCTCAATTCTATGCAAGAAAGACTATATCCAAAACTAACCTAAAAATATATATAATAAAAAATCATGACAGACCCTAGAGTTATGATGGACCAAGTTCTAAGTACAACTACATAAGCTATTCTATAAACTATGAAAAGACAAGTAAGATGAACTTCCAACGTCATATAGATTTAGCATGCTTGGTGTAACATCAAGAATATGAACCATCAAATGTGTAGTATCAAGAATAGGACATCTAAAATCTGGTATCAAAACTAATTGTGACATATCAAGACATAGAGATATAACCAATACCCTGTATATACTTATGTTGTCTTTTCAAAAAATATGTCAAAGATGATACACATATTTCAAATGTAAACACTAATCATACATGCCTTCATGTAGGAGACTTACCCTTGGCTGTTGATGTGTGGTCCTTAGTGCGGTGATCCTTGAATGTGTGCTTTTTCTTTCCTTTTAGGAGTTTGATATTGAATCTGTTGTATCTATGTCATTTTAGACCTCCACCATCTGAAATTTTGTCCTACGGTATCCCTCTACATCCTCATTCAAACCCCATAGGTTCGATCAATATTGGATTGGTCACGAAAGAGTTATGCCCAATCTCCCATGATGACGGTTTATAGAATAGTTTGGTAGAGTGAACATGTACGAAGTTCCACGTATCACCGTTGTGACCTTCGGCCCTACAAATACTACTCAACAAACTACAATCCATCCTATGTCTATGAATATTTACAAAATTTTAATCCAATTCTCAAAGAGAATGTTGTGAATATTTTCTCAACATCACCTGTTTGAGATGGAATTCGGGAGCCTGCAAAAACCATAACCTCCTCTGATCATATCTTTGAAAATATAGCAAAACAAGATCTGAAATTTGGTCATGTAGTTCACAATGATTTTGGCTCAAATGGCTTTTAAGTTAAGCTTCTGAACCTACACAAAAAATAAGTTATAGTGGAAATTCCATGATGATTTATTTGAAGCCACAAAATCTCAACTAGAGGAGGATATGAGGGTCACTATTTATATGAATTTCTTGAGTTGAGAGGATCCTCAACAAGTCAACATTGGAGGGATTTTAGGAGAAAAAAACAATATTAATTATTAACTATACAATGAAAACAACCAATTATGAGTACCATGCCACAACCCCATAGAGTTTTAGCACACTAACTAGGGTTACTAACCTCGAACACAAATATCTCTCAAACCGTAAAAAATTATGTGGCACACCATATATCAACGGAAACATATCGATGAGTAGAATCCATATACAATATCCTTTAATCAAAATAGAGTAATTTGTCAAGACAAAATGCCGATGAAAGATCAGGGTAACCCCTCATGCTCCTTGGATTAACTTCAATGACAACCATTAATCAACAGAAACGAGTTTGGCTAGGAGATTAATATAGAACTGTAATGTTTGATATAATAAGGGAAAATTATTTAGGAGCAACTAAAATACCTTAACAATTATGTTGGATTTAATTCCCTCATCTTTATTTTCTGTAAATCAAAATTTTCTATCAATTCCCATTGAGGTTACCTCGTGATAGGCTCCATAAAACAAAACTAAAGGCCTCATTCTTATAAGACTTGATGCCCCAAATATGGGAGAAAACCCACATTAAAAATAAGTTAATGAAACTAGAAATCCATATTTTGATAACCCAGAATAACCGAAAACAATCCCAAGTAGCTAAAAAAAATCCATTTTCATCATTGCTCGAGATGGAGAGCCAGAATTGGCCCACCTTTCTCATTAACATGAGGTATGGATGATGCAAAGCCTCATGGACATGACCTTCTATATGCTCCATTTGACCTTCAAGGTTCACTAATCTGTCATGGATTCAATTTTGACCTCTCAGTGGATTCCATCATGCACAAAACCCAACCTTTGGTTCTATTGAAGATCGTTCATGAACCTTATAGCTTCATTCATATCCTTGTGATTGTGTGCAGTCAGTTGCTCTAAAAAAAATTGTAATTTTCTAAAGCCTCTCATCCTATGTATCAAAGGGAAAAGTTGTCTCGACTCTACCTCAATAAATTATCGTCGGTTATTTGAACTGAGTGTGTCAATGAAGTAGTGGGATTAAGAAAAGTTGAAATAGACATGCTTTGTCTCATTTCTTGGCTTTATCAATGCTACTAATGTTTAAGAATTTTATTTTATTTTTTCTAAGTGATTTTATAATATTTAGGAATTTTATTTATTGCTTGAAATAATTTTCTATTATGCTATGTAGGACTATCACTAAGGATATTTTGAGAATGTTTAACTCTATTTTACTTACTTGAAACATTTCTCATATTAGCACTATCACCTCTAATACATGAGTGATAAAATATGTGTCTATTAACAATTTTTTCAGCTCATGTACTTCAAAAGTTTCTAGCCCTTGGTGTTTCCACATTGAATTATGCATGAAAGGCCTTTTTAACCATGGTGGTGAATAAAATTTTTTGTTTTGGACTATAGGTTTGTGAGCATTTACGGTTTTATCTTATAATTTTCAAGAATTTTATTTGTTTCTTGAGATAATTTTCCATTAAATCATATTCATAAGTATTAATAACGATATTCTATGAATATTTAATTTTTTTAATATCTTAAAAAATTTACCACGTTAGCATTATGACTATTAATGCATGATTAACCTATCTCTTAGCATGTTTTTGAAGGTCATGTAGTTCAAAAGGTTTTAGCCCTTGATGTTAGTACTTTGCATTATACATCAAGGGATTCTTTAATCATGGTACTGAATAATTTTTTTTTTTTTGGACTTTAGGTTTGTGAGAATGTATGGTTTTTCCAATGATATTCATGTGGAAAATCATTATTTAAAGGAATAAAATCTATGGATAAATTTATCCTCCATGGGGATCCCAATAATGGGTGTCTTTAGACACCACTTCTCTTAATGTTTTATGCTCTCATATCAAAGCTCATGAAAAAATGAGATGGTTGATGAATGATTGGGACAAAAACTCCAAATTAATATGTTTAGTGACCTTTAAGATCCCAGACAACTGTGTCTTTAAACACCATAACTCCTATCATTTTGTAATTCCAACAATTGTTTAACCAAGAAAATTCTTCAATAGAAAACTTGCTTTAGTGAAGACTCTTACATTCTCTAACAACAATATAGATTTTACTTTCAAGAGCCTATTACTATTGGAGGCCAAGTGACAGATATTGTTCAGCCAATCAGCCCTCAATTTTGGGAGGAGTGCAATTTCGATGGACACAAACATGTTTAACCCTACTCATCCTACAGCTCTCACCCTTTAGGGCTTGCTCAAGCTCTTAAGAATCTCCACCTTCATTCAAGTTAGATAGGAAACTTGTGCGTCTAGGAGATTAATATAGAACTATAATATTTGATGTAAGAAGGGAACATTATTATTATGGGAAACTAAAATACATTGACTAGTATGTTGGATTTACTTTCCCTCACCCTTATTTTCTATAAATAATTTTTTTCTATTAATTCACATTCTTGTTACATCATGACTCGCTCCATAAAATGAACCTATAGGAATGCAATTTTTATTATACATGATGGCCCAAAGATGGAAACAAAACCACATTACAAATAAGCTAATAACACTCAGAAGACATACTCTGATAACCCAATATAACCAAAAAGTCCCAAGTAGTTCAAAATATCCATGTTCATCATTGTTCTAGACAGAGACACAGAATTGGTGTTGTAGGTTTTAAACCCATACAGAAATTACCTGCATACGAATTCTAAATCACAGGAAAAATAAAAATGCAAGATCATAACACATAAAACACGTATACACAGAGATTTTCCACTGGATCCCAAAACCGGGACTATAAGCTTGAATTTTCATTTTGTTCCTTTCAATGTTACAATACATATTTATACATGCCGAAGCATCCAATACCATAGACTGAAAACCATCGCGTCCAAAACCATGGACCGAAAACCATCGCGTCCAAAAAACAGGTGCGA